>PVJA010012647.1:0-51469 GCA_004027025.1 Myocastor coypus | reverse complement strand
TTTATATTACATTCAGGCTCTCTGCCTTAGCTCCCGCCCTAGGCTACACCCATAATCCCAGAAGTACTTCCACCCATAATCCCATCAGTACTAAAACCCATAATCCCAGGGATCACGGATCAAGTCTCAAACTCTAGAAGTCCCCGCCCAATGACTCCATGAGGCTTTGGGGGGACAACTAGACATAAACCATAACAGTATCTTTGAGTAAGAACAGCCAACTCTTTACTCTGAGTTTATTTAATAATTAATCGATTTGCCCTCACATGAGAGTACAGCAGTTTCTCCTCATCACCACCACCTTTCAGAGTGTTGACCAGTCGTCTCATCATTCCAAAATTATCTCTTTCAAGCATCAGCGCTTTGCCATTCTTAGTGTTGTTGGTCAAAATTTTTAGGGTACTCGTTATGTTTCCCTTGTCCCTAGACTCCTCACATCACATCCCATCACGAGTCCATGTTTTGGTGCTTTGCCAAGCATCGCCATTCTGCACTCAGCAGAGCTGAGATGTTCATCAGTGCCGTGCGTCGAAGGTGGGACACATCTTCAGTCATTCAACTTGCCTGGGACCCAGAAGCTGTCTTAGTATCAGAAGTGCATTCTCTTTCCTGAACTCTCTCCTGACCCTCACACCCAGCCCACCTGTCAGCCCTTCGTTGGCCTCCTGTTCCCTTGAGAAACCACACCCATCTCACTTATCTGCACTGCGATTGTAGACCTCAACTTAACCAGCTGAGCTGTGTCAAGGGGTATAAGTATCAGGTTTTCCAGTGCAAGGGACCACTGAGAGCAGAGAATCGCCTACTGCACGTCAAATACTATAAAATAAGCCATCCTTGATGAGGAAATTGAGGTTAAAAATTCCAGTCCCTAGGTGAATGATCGGGATGTGTAGCTGGGTCTACTATTGCCCTACTGCATGGTCGGTCTGCAGCTCACAGAGACCTTATAAAGTGTAAGGGGGAAGAGCTAGTCAGAGATTACCAGAGGTAGACCAGTGCCTCAGGCAGCCCCTGACTCCAAACTGCTCACTTTTCTGTTCCTCAATTATTCACAGCCCTCAGCCTCATTTTTTAGGCTAGGTTTTCTTTTTTCTTTCTTTCCTTTTCTTTTTTCTCAATGTATTTGGTTATTACAATGTCTCACTGTGCAGCTCAGACTCATGGTGATCCTCCTGCTTTCAGCCTTCCCTGCGCTGGGACTACAGGCATGTGCCACTATGCCCATGCTCTGTGGCCAGCTCAGCCTGCCCTGGGGTTGAGGCCGATGCAGCATGTGGCACTGGGGATTGAACTGCAGTCCCTGAACTTGCCTACACTTGCCTAAGCAGGTGCCTTAAACTGCTGAGCTATCCAGCTGGCCACAGACAGGTTTTCTTAGAAGCATAACTTCCTTCACCTTCTTATAATCATTTTTCACTCATTCTTTTATTTAATACATATTCGTGAGGCAAGTGGTTACAAAGCTTAATCCTATTTACATTATACAAACAGATAAAAATCCTGATATGTGTACCTTATATTTCCACCAAGAAGACAGACTATCAAACAATAAAACATATTTGACTTATTCAATAGATTCCAGGTAATAAATGCTGAGACAATTAAATGAGGCAAGACAAAGGTGTGAAATATGTATGGGCAGGTGACAGTGCTCAATTAGAGAAGTCAGTCCTGGGTGCCAGGCCAGGTGAAATTTAAGCAAAACCCAGAAGGAAGAACTGTCAACAGAAATAAAGTCCCTAAGGCGGGTTATTCCCTAAATGTTCTAGAAGGACCATGAGCTGTCTGGTGTCGAACGCAGAGGGAGAAATTAGCTAATGAGAGGAGGGAGCTGCGAAGTAGTGACGGGCATAAGTGAGCAGGTGCTTGGGACAGAGGGCCAGAGCTCGCCTGGGCTCCGTAGAGTGCAGCACATCCTGCCCCTGCAGGAAGAGTGTGTGTGCAGAGGACCTCCACACCACACCTTGGATTTGATCTTGCTGCTAACTGGTCTTAGCTAGCTGGTCCTTGCTAACTGGTCCTCCAAAAATAATTATCAGTATCTGGCTCTTGAATGTCACCTCGGCCGGCTTTAATCATGCTCACATGAATCATTGTTTCAGTCCTTTCAATACAACACCACAGGAAGCCATTCCTTCCCATTGGCATTGGTCACAGCGGGTGGTTTCTTGCCAAGAATGGACTCAGGAGATGTGAGTTGAATGTGAATGGATGGCCAAGGATGAATGCAGTCCCATACCACAGATGGATATGTCCACCTGCAGATAAACTCATACTCTAGATGTAGAAATAAGTTAGACCTTTACTTAGCAATTAAACTGACCATCTGGCATATGGTTTGGTATTGATTAAATGCTGATTGATTTAAAATTTATATTCTATCAAAGAAATAGAAATTTCAAGTTCTGTTCTTTCAAAGATATTTGGTGGCTCTGAGAGGGATATAGGTACTAAAAACACCTTGCTTCTCGGAAAAAAATCAATAGGTAAAAAAGAAGAATATAAACCTATCTTCAAAATAAAAAGTCTTAATTTACTTCTTAGCTGGTATATTTATGCCTACAATATCTATAGTGACTTCATTGTCCTGATCCAATCTTCCACTTCAAATGTCAAGTGCATAGCTATTCTCTTTGTTGAACTTAATCTTCTTTATGTGGTAATTTTTTTTCTGTAGCTCTACTGTAGCTAAGGTTGCAAGTGGCATTTACTGTTAGACTGGAATGTAAATCAAGTTCCTTGGATGTGTGTTTCACCTTTTCTTTACAGAGATTGGAATAACCTCTCCACTTGGCTTTGGGCATGTAAATGCAATAGGCAACTGTAGTAGGTTTATCACAGTATGTGACTATGAGGACTTTTACAAATGTATTTTTTAAATCCTTATATCCATTTAATCAACAAAGTAACATTTTTGGAAATAACAAGCTGATATATCTCTTTGTTTATTTTAAATTTAATGTGAGTATATTCTGTTTATTCTCTGGTCATCTTTGCTTCATAAAGACATTCCTTGAATCCCAGGCAAATAAATATATTCATGGTCCTAGAGGTGGCAAGGCATTAGCAACAGATAATTATCTCCTTCAGTAGAAAATTGGATAACACTTACTTTACTTGGGCCATCAAATTAATCCATTTTCCATTTTACTGTTAACAGCTATCGTCATTAATTTAACAAAATCACTGCACTTCTAACATAATTCAAGAGGTGTCAATTTGCACTTTACTATGCACCTTTTTTCCATTAATCATTTATCTACCTCAAGAGCACATAGCTCTATCCAGTATTTATTCAATAAAGGCATTGTAAAATGGAGTTAGTATTGGCTACAGTAGTTTTCATAAATATTGTAGATTGCTTCATCAGTGAACCACATGTGTGACTTTTAAGGGACTTAAATCAATAAAATTATGGAAATTTTCTAACAGCAAAGACCTTAGATTATTACCTTGTATTTTAAATAATCTGTATATTAATCATTCTCATGTTAGGTGCAGTGAAAATGTATGCCTTAAGTATTGTGTGGACTCTGTATTCAATCATATTCTGGAAGAAAGATTTTAATCCTGTACACTTTCGGATTCTATCAATCATTTCTTTAAAATGACCTCAACATGACTTCATTAAATGACTCCATTATCCTTATCATTCCATTTTTAATAAAAAAAAATTATAAGCTTAGTTTGGTAAAATTCATCTTTTGAAATAGAAAACTGTCATTTAAAAAATAATTTGATATTCTACCATTTGTTACAAAAATGATAAATTATACTATTTTTTTTACAATGTATAGGGATGATTCGCTTTTTATGTCATTAACCTCACTTCAGTTTATCACATTAAATGGTAGGAAGTATAAAAATAGGACAATGCCCAGAGATGAAACCCTGAAAGCTAGCATTTACTTCTTTTTCCTTATCTTTGCTCTGAAACGATGACTGTATTCAGCGTGTACACCTTCCTTGTGGCTCTCGTCTCAGAATTCGTACAGTTTTCTTACGCCGCTATTTTTTCATCCTGCAAGGTTAACAGTTTTCAGGTTTCTGCCCAAATAATGGATAGTTGTGTGTTCTATGCTAGAGTACAATGACGATGAGGCTACAGGGCCCGCCGCGGTCGGCACTGGGCGGGCCCAAGTTCTCCTGGACTACTCACAATCCCTTTGACCCGTCAGGCTAATCCATTACCTGGCCAGTGAGCTACAGTAAACTAACTGAAGAACAGGAGCAGCTATGGGCACAGTCCTGAAGCCGAACGAACCAGCGTTCACAGGGGACTGGCCGGAAAATATTTGCCTCAATAGCAAAAATCAATAGGCTTTCACGTATTTAAAGGACAAAATCAATTTAAATAGCCTCCCTATTTTTATTTAGTGCTGTTACCATAAATAGAAAATAAATTTGTATAAAAACGTAGCCATGAAAGTAAGATTAATAGTGTGTGCTTGTCCGTCTTCTGCTTCTTTGCCACAGGTCTAGGTTTCAGCATCGCGGGAGGTGTGGGCAACCAGCACATCCCCGGAGACAACAGCATTTACGTAACGAAGATCATAGATGGCGGAGCTGCGCAGAAGGATGGAAGGCTCCAAGTAGGCGACAGACTGCTCATGGTGAGTGGGACTCCAGGCAGAGCGGTGTGTGTGCTTACAGAGCTTTCGCTTTCGCGGGTCAGACGCGGTACGCTCTGGCTTCCACAACGCACTATAGACTGCGTGGCTGAAGCAAGAGCAGTTCATGTTCTCACAGCGCTGAAGCCTGAGAGGCTGAAGGCTGCCACTTCTTGGGGTTCTGGCGGAGGCTGTCTTCTACTTTGCGGAACTCAGGCCGCCTCCTGAGTTCCTTCGCACTCGGCCTTTCCTAAGCTCATGCTGACCGAAAGATATCCCTCTGTCGTTACAGCGCCATGCGCATCATCAGATGAGGGCTCCACCTTTAATCGATTTTATCTTCGTTACCTCTGAAAGATCCCATCTCCAAGTGCAATCACACTTAGAACATCAACATATGACTTTGGTCTCAGGGGACAATTCAGTGAGTACATTGGCTGGATGTGAAAATCAAAAAGAGCAGATTTCAGCAGAAGACAGCTCCGAAGTCCATGTACATTGGGTCTGATTTGAGCAGGCTTTTAACACAGAAATTGAAATGTCCATCACTGCTTCAGACACACATGGCACACAGCTAAGATGCTTGTCTGGCCTTCTGCTGGTGCTGGCAGTGGCCACATCCACCCTGCTAGGGAAGGGACTCCACCTAACGAGGGGCCCAGCATTACCTGGTTTGCTAGTATGAATGTGTTCACAGTTAGTGTTCAGCTAGGGGCACAGACCCCATAGGTACAGCTCCTGGACTTGCGGCCTCTGCCACCCATGGGCATGGATTCCTTTGTCCCTTGCCTCAGAATGGATTACAGCTACAGGGTGGTGTTTGCCAGCTGCCGTCAGGTTTCAGGAGCCCTGGGCAGTAACTGATGCCACCCTATTCTGAGCTATAGACTGGCTAAGAAAGCCAAAGTAAAATTAAAGCAGTTATAGCTAAGACACCACGCTGATGTCACTGCACCATCTCCATTGTCTATTACTTCCTGAACCTACAGGATAATCATGATCAAATGCTAAAATTCCATAGTAGGCAACCTCCACTTAGATGAGCATATCGAGAACTATGTCAGTCCTTCTCAAACAGGGCCTTTGCCTTTATGTCCAGAATGAGCCATTGCCTTAATGCTTTTTTGGGAAGGGCCTGGAAGGGACCTATCTATACCAGCTCGACAGGAAAGTAACTTTCATGATGCATGCTAAGAGTGGAGTTTAATTCTGGAAGTCTCTATTCAGCATTCTCGCTTCCCTGGGTTCTAGAAAGCTTGTCTTCAATCCCAGTGGTCTGATTTTGTGGCTGTTTATGTTTGTATTAAGTTGCTATATAAGACTTCTGTAATAATCTTTTCTTTTTCTTTTTTTGCGGTATGGGGGATGGAACTCTGAACCTTGCATTTTCCAGGCAGGTGCTTATGGAGCTGAGCTATATCCCTGGCCCCTGTAATAATCTTAATAGCATTTAGTTAGTATTTGCTTGGTTTTAGATACCATTTAGAATGTTTTTTGTAACATAACTATATTGCTCACAGATGGACATTTTATATAAGGAAAGGCAAGAGAGGCTTAACACAATTTATTAATATGTGCATTGCCTTGTTAATAACGGCAAGAGCTGGATTTCCAACCGGGCAAACTTGGTTTACACAGTACTATTCCCTAGGCTTAGTCTTTGCATCACTGTCCTATATAGGGGCCAGTGAGGCAGCTCAGGGGACTAAAGCATCTGCTTAGGCAAGCTTGGGCAAATTTAGGCAAGTGTAGGGACTGCAGCTCCATTTCCAACACCACATGCTGCGCTAGCCCCACCGCTAGGGAAGGCTACAACTGAGTCTGGGCATGGGGGTGCACGCCTGTAACCCCAGTGTTAAGGAGGCTGAAAACAGGAGGATTACTATGAGTCTGAGCTGTGTATTGAGACCCTACAACAACCAAATGCATTTTTTTAAAAAGTGTATATTATCTACCATATCCTAGGTGATAGCCATTATATAGGAGCTCTGAAGGAGCAAAAATGCTCTAAAAACTGACTTCAGTCAAAGTTTCAACTCAAGAATTTTGAACTTTGTTATAACCTGGAGTCACTACCATTTTCATTTTCATGAAATTCTGAAACTTTTTGTTTTCCTCTGCTTGCTTTCTTTTGACCTAAAACTTCTTTTGGTGCTCTATCTTCTAATGCAAATAAACAAACAAAAAATTGTTGTCAGTGTAACCATCTAGAGTATAAACTTCATGACTTGAAATGTTGATTTGGAAGTCAAGTAAATCGTGGTGACCATCTTCTATGTAGCACTGAAACTGAGCCAGGAGGAGGAGGACGATGAGAAGCCGTAGCTTCATGACATAATGACTTGGTTTACCTTTGACTCATTGGGTTATAAGAGTTTGACTGCAGACCTATCTGCTGGTGGAGCTTAAACTATGCTGTTGTAAATTTGTGCTAGATGTTATGAGCAGATTTCTTTGAACTCCTGTTTAAATTTCTAGCTTCATTTTCACGATTCTTAAGAAATAAAGTAAACCTCATCCAGATAGTTCTGTCAAAGGATTTGCAGGCACCATGCTACTTTTCCATTAGAATATGCTTGAAACTCATTGAAGATACAATGATTTCAAAAATAGCTGTGACATAGTTCCTAACTGTTTTGAGTTTTAAGACGTGTGGTTTTGAAAATGAACCTTCAACAATAATAGGTCCCTCCTCTCTTATGTAAGGAAAACATAATTGGTGCTTCCAAGGCAGCTGGCAAGCTGAATTGGAAACAGAAGAACATGGTTTGTTTTAAAATATCCTGAAAGAAAAATAACCTTTTAGTAAAAAAGAATACAGAAATAATCAGTGGGGCCCCCCTAAAAGGCCAATTATCTTGCTTCAGCCCCAAAATATTTCTCCTCTGCTGCTTTTCTTTTCTACCTCCTCTTCCCTGTCCCCTCACTTTGTTTTCTGGCTGCCCTTTGCTTCTCCTCCCCCAAAGGAAGCTCGAGGCCCTAGCTACTGCGCTTTCCCAGCTGTCCCACATGCTGAGGACTTTCCTCCAAATAGGCTCTTCTTTCTGAAGCAATTTGCAGCACTTCTTCAGAGAACTTCCCCCATATGTCATTCAGTCACTGTTCCCTAAGTTCACTGTTTGAAGTGAAACTTTACTAATTTCTTTAGACTTCTGTGGCTGAATACAGGTAATTCAGAAAACCTCCCAGAATCTCCCCTGCAGTGAAAATGCAGCCCTCTGCCTCCACCTTTGGAATCTTAGTAATCATCTTTTAACTTTCTCAAATAAATTTCCTGCCAGGTTGGGTATCGCCTGAGTTGTTCCATATACATCACACACCCTTATTCGCCACAAACTTACGTCTCAGAATTGAGAAGTTCTCTCTCGCTCCCGCCACTGCCCCCAGGATAGACCCCAGGGCCTCAGGAATGCTAGGCAAGGGCTCTGTCTTAAACGCCACCTCATTAGAGCTGTCATTAAGGGCATCAGAATCCTACAGAAGAGGGGTGGTCCATAGCCTCTGATAGAACCCTTCCAAACATGGAGAACTGAGTTCTGCTCTGAAGCTGTAAACATTGAAAGAGATTTCCCTAAAAATTTCTCCTTTTATTCATAGCTTTGTTCCTTGAAACCAAAAGGCAGGGGCTAATTCTCCTCCCCCTCAGGGATGAGTTCTACATCACCACTTTCCCAATTTGCAGTCTCTTAAAGTGATTTACATATTTGCTCTCACTTTTACAGTAAATTTGGTCGTACCTTCATTTTTCTTCAGTATATAGATTACCCATAAAATCCCTTTGGATTCCTTAGCATCATGTTTCCTACTTTTAAAACCTAGGCAATTTTAGCACAGCAGCCACTGAATTTACTTTACTAAGGAAAAATTATGCTCTGCTCCCTTTGCCAGAAGGCTCTCAGTGTTTCAGATGAGACCCTCGTGCCCTCAGAGCATGCTTGCATTCCATGGCTTCCTCAGACACACGGTACATGTTCTTTCTCATAAAATAATTTTGTCTTAGTTTGTCTTGCCAATTGCCACTAGGATCTTGTATTTTTTGTCCAGCCTCATGCCAGAGACTTCTGACCCTTGTGCTTGATGCCAGTGGCCTCGTGCCGCACCCCTGGACCCAACAGGCCACCCCTTGGCCTTGGGTTTCTTGGAGTAGAGTCGGAAGTTAGTGACATGGAACATTTCCAAATTATTTCATGTTTTTTCACACACTGCTTTTTACCAAGCCCTTCCAAGATCTATAGAGCCAGATATATTACAGAAATGTGATCTTCTTCTCTACCCTTTCTCTGCATAATTCTAGAAACTTTGGATTTAGGATCATTTGTCTTTTCAGTGGGACTAGAATCAGTTGTCAAGCTCCCTGACACATTATAATTTAAGGTTTAAAATCTTACCCTTTTTTCTACAGCCTGTATTTGACATTTGAAGAAAAATATGTCAGTGGAAGAGCTCTAGTTTTTACAGAGAATGGGCCCGGCTTTCAGTCTTTAAAGTGAAGCAGTAGACAAGGGGAAGCCAGGGGAGGCACTGATGTCCGGTGGAAGACCACGGAATCGCATGTGGGGAGGCTCCACTGTACTCTCAGGCAGTGAGACTCCACAAAATCTCTTCAGAAATGTTGGTGCGTCTTTGGCCTCTTTTTCTTTGTACCTCTGTGCCTTAGATCACCACTTCCTGGAGTATGCATGCACTTTTAGCCACAGGCCTGTGACACTTTAAAAGCTCTGTAGCCAAATAAGATTGAGAAATTCTGCACCTGCCTCTCACCCACTTGCCTGTATTCAGTGAGCCCAGAATATCAGGAGTACTGTAATTCCCACAGTCAACAGACATTGCACTTTTATTAGTACTAATGTTTTTAAACTTACTCATGAAATCCTTATCACACAATAATTCTGTACTTACACATCACCTGCAAGTAGCATTCAGTGGAGGCTGCTTAGGGTGTGCTGTGTGTGGCGTCTTATTTTCGTTCTAAAATTAACATCTTCTGGTAAGATCATCAAATAGATTTAGATAATACGAGTACAAATCATGCAATGTTTTGAATAAGCATTAGCTGCAGTGTCTCCGATTAATATTATTTCAGAAGGCTTATGAAATTGTTTGGTTTTATTCAACCATCAGTAACACAAGCATGCTGAAGATAGTATAAGTGTGTAAAAATTATCTGAAAGAGGAATTAGACTTTAAAAGACATTCATGAGTCACACCAATTTTAGGTCAGGTCCAAGAACTATAATCCTATGCCAAAGAAGTCTCTACCTAGAAAAGGGTCTGCCGGTCGAATGCCATTGATTCTTCATTCCCGCCTTTAAGGAGCAGTTAGGGATTCACTACATGATTTTAAGAGAACCCTGAGACTCGGTGTGGTAAAGATGATACCTAATATTCTGCACCTAGTAAATTGCAGTATTAGGGGCCGACCCACATATGGATGTCCTAAAGCCCAAATCTTGGCACCCATTTGCTTGGTCCTTTGGGGCTCACTGCTAGATACACATCTAAATCTCATGATAAGCTTTTGAGCATTGTAATTACTCAGTCTCCATCACTTTTAAGTAGATCAGAAATGCTGAGGCAGTGGGCACTCTGCATTCTTTTTAAGTTTTTCTTTTCTTCACAACAAGTGATAGTGTATAAGCACATGCCCAATCTTCCATAACTACGTCTGTTAATCTGAGCAACAGATTGGACAATAAAATGATACGATATTGTTACATTTGTATGTAGTGTTTTAAAACTTTTTATTCCATTTAATAAGACATAACAATGTGACAGTTTCAAAACACATTAGTAGTACATTTCCAGTATTTGATACAATACACATTGTTGTCCTTCAAGTCATTATACAGAGCACAAGGTGTAGACATGATAATTTTTCTACTCATTATTGGTACAAAAAAAATCCTTTTCATTGAACTAAGAGAAAATAGTTGTATACATAATCCAACATGGGTTATTCAGAGAACTGGCAATGTCAGAAGCTGTTGATTTGAAACTTTTACAGTTCAGCATACTAATCTAGTTTTATGCTTTATGCCTGGTGGTTAAACTTTTCTGCTGGGTGGTTAAGGGCAAGTTAAAGCAAAACCTGTATAACAAAACATGTAACTATTGTATCTCGCAAGGTCAGTAAAATTCCCTCAGGACTTATGTTGAAACCATGTACAGTGCTTTGTGGAACTGTTGTCAGCGTCAGCCGTCTGGATGAGTCACAGCCATTGCTTGACCAGTTTGCTCTCTGTGAAAGCCTGAGAGAATGGTTTTTCTCTAGGTGACTCTCCTTAGGTACACTGTATATCTTCAATCCCTTTCCTCTATAGCACTGTAATCTCCTTGAACAGAAAATTTGGGACACCACTGAGTTATAGGATAATATAGCATAAGTTCTTTTATGTCCTGAGTCCTCACTGACCTTGAAGGGTTAGGGCCCAAATATTGGCTATCCTTGTAGCCCTTCTTTTTCTCCAATGTTTGGTCTCTAAAGCCAATCTTTTAAAGTTTTTGAAGTAGTTCCCTTGTGCAGCCTGCATAAGAGCTGCAGTTCTGCCTTGACTGAACCAAATTCTAGTCTGCACTGCCACTGAGGAAAACGCTGGCGATCACCTTCCTTCTGTCAAGTAAACAGAGTGGCACTTTGCCGCTTCCCGCAGTGAGTGGGAAGACAGCCCCAACGTCTCATCCCTCAACTCAGTGCCCTGTACTCAGAGTCACTTCTGAACATATCAGATAAAAATGAGGATAATTGTTTCCTTGACTTCCTTCTATACTTTCCAAATGAAATAAGTTACAGTTCAAAGCAATTGCACTGACACATTTTCTTTAAAGATTAAACCCTCTTGATTCTTTTCATCTGCTCTTCTTCTACTCAGTATAATAATCCTGTTTCTATAATTTGCTCTACAAGTATATCACTAAAAGAATCTTTTCAAAGTGAACCCTATTAGTAAAACACATTACATGTACACACTTTTGAGAGTTATGTAATGCTAGGCCATATGAATGTATTACTTATATTTTAAAACATACATCTGATATAGAAAGAGCAGCACAATAACAATTGATAGGAGCTCAGCTTTTTTCCCCTATAATTCCTTATTGGTTAATTTTCTCTTTTTGCTGGGACAAATACCCAATACCCAAAATGAAGGAAGGAAAGATTTTTGGAGATCACAGTTCCTGGAGGTTTCAGTCCATACTCAGCTGGCTCCAAGGCAGAGTGGCACATGACAGGGAGCAAACCTTCATCGTGGTGGAAAACAGCCAGAGCAAAGGGAGTGGCAGCAGCTCGGGCAGCTAGCTGGCCTCTCTCCCCTCCTCACAGGGTGCTCACACCCAGAATCCAGCATTGAATCAAGAATCAGTTGCAAACTTTAGAAGCCACCCCATGACTGCATGAAGCTTTGAGGGGGACAGCTAGGTATAAAACATTACAGAAGCTCAGATTTTTTCTTTTTCTACCAGTGAGTTTTCCTGAGATTCTATCTCACCGTTCATTTTGGTGACCCTGCTATGAAAGAAGCTTCAGCCCTCTAGAATGTCACTCTAGCTTGTCCTCACTTTTTACCGGGGGTGAAAGATTGAGAGATTCATTAAAGATTAGTGGATAAAGAAAACTGCTGTTGGAGCTTGGATCGAATCTGAGAAGCTAATGTTACCCAGTGTTCATTTCTGTACCAGCTTTCCAGCCTTCTGTGCCATGGCTGCCTCAGAATGGGTACTGATAATTGTGTGCTGTATCTCGAATGACCTTCAATCTTATTCCCTGCCTCTCTGGCTCAACACAAACAGGAAACAGATGCCCCATTCTATAGGCACGATGATTGCTCTTCCTTTGGTGTAGCACAAACATTAGTTTCAAATGTTTCAGCTTACTTCAACACATATTAAATCCCAGATATTAATAGCACATCAGTAGAAACCCAAAAACAAATGCAAGCTGGCTCCTGCCCATGAGAAACTCAGACTTGGGGGAAGAAAGGGGCGCTGCAGAAGGAAGTGCTGCAGTAAGAAGGGGGGCCATTTGCACAGAAAAGCACTAAACAGGAAAAAATTTATTTCTAGCAATGGAATCAATGAAAGCTCAGTATCTGATCATGGCTGTTTCATCTCTAGGTGCGTATGGCTTTGTATTATAGAGAGATTTTCAAGTGCATGATGTCACTTTCCTCATAGTGCAAATCAACCAACAAAGACAGAATGATCTCCATTTTATAGATAATAACATAAATTCTTGCTAAATATTGTAACTGATTCAAAATCATGAAACTAAGAACCTAAACCAGACCTGCATCTGCATTTAAAATATCTCTCATCTATCAAGTCGCATTCTTTTCTAGAAAGGCTAAGGCTTATCATATGGCTATTATTTCTAACAAGTTTAAATCTATCCACTGTGTGTGGAAGTTAACTTCCTTCTTTCTCCTTCTTGTTTTCATTTCTTTTTTCTTTTTATGTTATGGCTGGCTCAGCCTGCCCTGGGGGTGAGGCTGGTGCAGCACGTGGTGCTGGGAATCAAACCACGGTCCCTGCGGTTGCCTAAGCTTGCCTACACAGGAGTGTAGACCACTAAGGCATCTTGCCAGACATGGTTTTTGTTTCTAATGAGATTGTCTCTGATGATTAGTTTACTGTCCTTACTTTCTATTCTTCCTTATCGAAAGATTTTGTTCTTTTCAAATAAAATTAGTTTTATGCTAATAACAGCAATACATATGTATGATGGAAAGATTAAAAATAAGAAAATATTAATTATCTAAGGAGAACCAGTGTCCAAATGTTTCCTATTTGAGAAACTTATTTTTATAAAATAAATCTCATTATTATAACAATTCATCTTGATGTCCTGCCGAGATTTTTGTTCTTGGTTTACGTTCATTCTCACATCCCTGGCTCTTGTACACTGGATTGATCCCTTGTAGATTTATGTTATAATCACGCGATCAATCGCTTGGCCTCAAAGTTAACATCAGCATTTATGGCTTTCTTCCTGGAGACTCTAGAGTTCCACGTTTCTTTCTACTGTGCTTTAGGTAGTCTCCCTGTCCCTAATCCCCTCCCAGGTTGTCCCACTGCAGTGACGTTCTCGCGTGAACACGGAAGTTCAAGCGCCTCACGATCTCGGCGCTGCCGCTTTCTCCTCCTGACCTGCTTTCCTGCTGCACCCCTCCGCCTGCGCACAGTCTCGTCCATGCCTGCCTGCGCTCATGCGAGCTTCCTCAGAATTGCCCAGGCCCTTCTAGCCAGTCCCCTGGCACCTCTATCTCCAGCTGGTTTACCTTCCTCTGCCTGGTGCTCAAATTCCATGCTCCCTCTTCTGTTTAAAAGAATGAGTCATCTCACCTCCAGCCTCCTCCTTGGCCTCAGTCATCTTCTCTACTACAGATCTGTGGCCCGGCTTTGTGCGTATATATCTGTATCTTCTTCCATGTAATGCACCGTGCAGAGAACACTTCACCTAAATGCACATCGTTTTGCTGTTTCTTTTTTTCCTGAAACTGGGGCACTTGTTCAGTGCTCCTCATTGTAGGCAGATACTTGATGCAGAAGTTTTAAAAAGACAATGAAGAACGAGGACAAGTCCAGCTCACCAATCGGTGCGTTGTCCCTGCTCTGCGCGCGTAATCATCTCCAGCTGTCGGCCCTTGAGCGTTCACAGGATAATGCGCACACGTAATTAACCCAAACAAACCGACTTTTGTCGAAACCACGTTGAGGACTTCAGTACAAAGACGTGCCCTTTGGTCCCGATCCTGCACTGTTCTGATTTTGTTCTAAAGTCCACGCAGAAGCCTTGTCAGCAGCAGCCTAATTAAGCTCGTCAGTTCACAGATGTTCACAGGAAAATGACCAGCAAAAACTCGCACCAAGAAATGCTGTTTACTGAGCGGAGAGATGGAAGATGATGGTAGTTATAGCGATGAGAAGTAATATTAATAAGTACGTAATGTGCCTTCCACTTTGCACAAGCCAGCACCTTTAAATCAGTGGTCTACTGAGGCAGCGACTGTTAGCTTTCCTATTTGGTAGACATCGCTACTGCGGCTTAGAAGCTTACCGAGGGTTCCCAAAGCCACAGAGCGAGGAAGCCTGTGGCCAGGGTTCAAATATCCGCGTGCCAGACACAAAAGCACGTGACCTTAAGGACTATGTTCTGTTGCCCGGATCCCAGGACCACGTGTTCCATGAGTACAATCTTTGCAAACGTCTCAGGTCTTCAGTCACCAAACGCACACTTGCGAGTCACCACCGAGCACCACCCTTATTTCCTCCAGTGCCCTTTTCCTACCCTTCACCTTTGCCATTTCTTTAATGTGAACATTGTCATCTCGAAATTTTCCTGGAGTCTGTTAGCAAACGCTCTCTCTCTGAAAATACACTTAAAGGCTCTATTTTCTGGATTGGTTTCCTGCCCACATTAAAAACGGTAGAAGAGGGGCTGGGGAGATGGCTCCGTGGTACAAGTGCCTGCCTGGCAAGTGCAAGGTCGTGAGTTTGAACCCTGGTCCCGCAAAAAAAAAAAAAAAAAAAAAAAGGTAGAAGATGCAGTTTAAGCCCTGACCACATTTCTCTTTCCCTGCAAATGAAAATAGCTGTGTTTTTTTCTGTACTCTGGGAGGATCGTGAGCGCGCTCTGAAGCCACAGCAGTGTCAGCTTGCAATGCAACCCAGCTATTTTCTAGCCCTCGCGGTCTTTTCTGTTGGCTTGGCATCCTCGGTATGTGACACCGCCACGTTCTGATTCTCTTCTCTTTTTTCCACTATACACATTTCCATTGTCACAGCTTCAGGGGCCTCCTGAGCCATGGGTGTTGTGAGCGCGAACGTCTCCTCTCCTTAGCTATGTCAAATCATTCCACATGCCCATCGCTTGCAGATGCATTCTTCGGGCACCACTGCTACCGCTTTAACATAAATTATTGATCAGTACATAAGGAGGGCTTCGAGGAGATGATGAGCCATATGAAGCTGCTTCCTGCCTTGCTTACGTATTCTTTGCCTGTGCCAGGCTTGAGAGGACACCATGGCAAGAGACTATAGCACTGCGTCAGGCCAGAAGCAGGACGATGGCATAGGCTTTCTCGAGCCTGTGGAATCTATGTTACTTTTACATATAAGTCTGGAAGGAGACCTGTTCTCATAAAGTGAGAGAGAAAAGGTGATGTAAGCCTTAGCTTTCAAGTTAGCGAGCTGTCAAAAACAGTTGCATCTTCACTTTTCAGGAAGCCAGTTTATGGCTTTGCCATCTGACGTTTGTGTGACATCTCTAAATGCAACTCTTGCCAGGCGTGGTGGCACACGCCTGTAATCTCAGCACTCAGGAGGCTGAGGGAGGAGGATCAGTGCGAGTTCGGGACCAGCCTGGGCTACCAAAGTGAGCTCAAGGCCAGCCTGAACTGCACAGTGAGACCCTGTCTCAAAAAAAGAAAAAATAACATAAAATAAAATAAATGAAACTCTTCTTTTTTTTTTTTTTTTTTTTAACATATTTTAGGGCCAGGTCTACAGGGTGTTCAGGGTCTCACTACTAGATCGACTTGTAGTGATTCACCTGTTTGCAGCCTCCCAAGAGCCGGGATTACTGGAGCATCTAAGTTCAACTCTTAAGCATCAGTATTTCTCATCTGTAAAGTGGATGTAATTATGTAATTAGAAATGTCTCCCTCAGTGAGTTATGGAGAAGATAGATCCCATGATTTATGTTAAAATACATCACAGCACAACATGTTCCCCAACACATGATATATTGAGATAAATGTTTGTTCTGTTATTTTTCTCTTCTTTTAAGAACTGCAGTAATATGCAGCTATGAAGCCCATACCCAGGGTTCCTTTATGTGCTCCCTTTGTGCCTAGGCTTGCTTACTCATACACTCACCCCTCAAGCTGATGTGTCCTACGAGTTAGATGTGGCTTTCCTGAGAGCAGGAACCTTTTTATCTGGAAGAAGCTGTGAAGATGAGGATTAAGCAGATGGTATCTGGAGCCAACCTCCCTGCCCTTGAATTTGGTCTTTCACCATTGGCTACTTGGTGGCTTTGAGCAAGTTTCTGAGTGGCTTGGACACACGTTTCTCTCTCCTATAACATGCTATTTCACAGCTACCTTATAGGTCATTGTAATGTTTAACTGTATTAATATGTGTACTATATTTTACAGTAGTGCCCTGGTTTTTTTTGGCAGCATTAAAGACTGCACTCAGGGTCTTCACAATGAGTGATATTCCCAGCCATTTTAAAAAATGTTATATTTTAAGATAAGGTCTTACTAAGTTGCTAATATACACATACTGGACTCGAACTTGTGACCTGCCTATCTCTTTCTATCAGAGTACTGAGGTGATAGGCATGGACCACAAAGCCCAGAAGTGTTTAACACATAATACAGCTCTGTTAGTGTCTGTGATAGTTTAGATTATCATACATTTATTGTAATTTATGTTAGCAAAATAAATCATAAAAAAATCAACATGCACTACAAAGAGGTTAATTAAATCACTGTCATAACCATATAGCAAATGTTCTATGGAAAACAGAAGTCACGCTGTTGAAGTTAATGTCATGGGCAAATAATCACTCTACGTTTAAAAGTAGGTTCCAAAATGAAGCTTAAATAAATATATTCCAGGAGAAATATTATGAGTCATTTTTATTTTCTTTGATCTTTTTTCCATTTTCTCCGATTAACATGTCTCATGTTTTAATCAGCAAAAATCATAGCATAGCATACTATGAAAGACATTTGAGCTCCCTTTTTCCCCAGCTGCCAACCTGCTATTCATTAGAATGTGTCAGTGGCTCACACGAAGGGGCAGAGGCAACGTTTGCAGGTAGCCGCCCTGACTGCTTTCTCTGCTCTGGCGTACTCCATCTAGTCTGTCCACGTATGATATAAATCCTTAACTAACTTTTGCAGTTTTATCTTTAAATCCCATCATCGTTCCAGCTATCTTCCCATTTGAAATTTCTCTTCAGGTTCATAGGCTTAACTCTAACACTGATTTTCCTCCTTTCAGGTAAACAACTACAGCTTAGAAGAAGTGACCCATGAGGAGGCGGTAGCAATACTGAAGAACACATCAGACGTGGTTTATCTAAAAGTTGGCAAGCCCACTACCATTTATATGGCTGACCCTTATGGCCCTCCTGACATCACTCACTGTAAGTACCACACTTAGCGCTATCTTGAACAGCAGGCCATGCGCCAGAATTCTACAGAATGACGTGCAAAGTCTTCCACTTTACCTTGCCCCCATGTGGCTTTGGCATCCCACACTTCATTCCCTGCTGCTTTGTCGCATCTTACCTGGTGTCTTCAGCCTGGACACGCCAGTGAGTTGGCAGGTCCCCCACTCCACAGGGGCTTAGTGGCAGGTGTTGTGTCGGTGTGGCCACAGCGGGGGCGATACATTCTAAAAGACTTTTTCTCTAGCCCCCTGGTGTGATCACTGTCCTGCCACACCAGTCTGTCTTCCTAGCTCAGACCTAGAGAGTAGCCCAATGGAGAAGAGACGCTGACAGAATAAACCTCAGGGAGCTCTGTGTTCCCTCATGGGGATGAGGAGCTGCACGTAGCCCTGAGCTTGGGGCTCCCTGCTCATCAGCATAGCTCTTACCTTTACCACAACTTTCCATTACTGCAAAGCAAGAAAACATAATCGGTCACTATGGTCACAGAGGTGGGCTTGGGGACGCGAGTTCTAAATCCACCGCAGAAATTAAGTGCTGTGCTGGAGTCCTCACATAATCCAGCGTGAATGTATTCACTACCAAACGATGGAGCCCATAAGCTCCACATTTTCTACCCTGCTAATAGAACTAGAGACATTCCTCAGGTTATGTCAGGTGCTATATTTTTAATTTGTTCACTTCATATATAAATGTAATGAATACTTTGCTGGCATAAGTAAGCTCACTCATTTGGAAATTATGACGGTCACATTGCGAGTCCAGCAGCCCAGGATACCAGTAAGACCTGCTACTCATTAGTGCTCTGGGCATATTGCTCAACCTATTCTAGATTTAAGTGTCTCTCCTGAGAAAAAGTTAAGGGTTGAATAATTTTGTTATCTGCTATTACATCAGCTATGGCTTTTCCTAATAATGATTTTAAAATTATTTGCCCCCCCCTCTCTCTGTCTCTCTCTGTGTGTCTCTGTCTGTCTCTATCTTACTTCTCCCCTCTCTGTTTCTCTCTCCTCTCTCTCTCCTCTTTCTTCTCTCTTTCTACCTCACTCTTTCTCTCTCTGTCTCTCCCAGCCTCTCTCCGTTTCTGTTTCTCTCTCTCTGTGTCTCTCTTTTTCTCTCTCCATAGACAGCAAACTGAGACTAGTCTTACCCTAAGATGAGAAGCAATTTTAACTTTGCGATTTTGACAAAATGGATAAACTTATTGAAATCAACTCCAAGTGTCTAAGAGCCACCTCATGAAAGCCATATAAGATTAATGTCAAAGAGAGAAAAGTTAGAAAACAAAACTTTCTAGTGAGTTCAAGAAATATGGGGTGGGTATAGTAATCCATATGTGACACCTTAAACGATGGTACTGTGACATGTAGAAGCGACACCATGACAGCCTTTTTTATAGCAGTTTGGTTGAAAAGTAAGTTAGCTGAGATACATAAATATCTGCAATATTTGGTAGAATAAGAGGTGCACATGAAACAGGAGATGTTCAAATGCATCTCCTTTAGAGACTATGGGGAGTGAGACGGGTCCTCTCACTGAATGGGATCTGAGAGCTCCTTTTGCAGAGAGCAGCACTTGGCTTGCACCTTGGTGAATTTTGAGATCACAGCCTCTGAAATGGGAAGGAGAAACCCGTGTAGGTGGTTTCAGCTGAGCAGTGGTAGTGCAGACATTCGGAGGCGCAGGTTTTGTATGAGGGCATAAGACGCAGGTGAAGGAGACACAGAAATGGGTCAATTTTGTAAGTACAACAGGGAGTTAGTGTGTGTCCAATGCAAACATGTGACTGGAGAAGTTTACATGAAAGAACATCATTATGAAAGCTGGATCTCAGGAGGTTTCATGCCTATGTCTTGGAGGAAAGAACAGCATCTGAAGGCCAGCAAGGCAGCATGTCTGCTGGCTTAAAAAGCTGATGTGTTAAGGAAAAGGAACAAACAGAAAGGCCAGTTTTATCCTTTCTACACTGACAGTTTCATGTAGCTTGAGAGAAAGCCTTGCCTAAGAACTTGTTCCTCAGGAGGCTTTTACTTTTGATGATTGATTGTTAATTATGTAAAAAGATGGGGAGCTCTCCAACTACAAACCTAAAATTTTTATTTCATTAGGAAAATACTCACTATCCTGAAAATGTTTTTGCTGCGTCTTTCCTCCAATTCTTCTCTTCCCGTAATTATGCCATCGGGGCTTACTGTGGCTTTCCTAGCCTAAACGTCACCACATGCTTCTACATATGAGGTGGAAACAAACTGTAGCTCCTACCTCCTGTAGCACATGAAAGCCCTGGGCATGTAGCGAAGCTGTTCTATTTGTAGTGTGTCCTCTAAAGTATATGGGGTGCGTGGAATCACCCGCATGACAGGTTTCAATCCCTGTCTTTCTTTTTCCCCATCTCGCAGCTTATTCTCCACCCATGGAAAACCACCTGCTCTCTGGCAACAACGGCACTTTAGAATACAAAACCTCCCTGCCCCCCATCTCTCCGGGAAGGTACTCACCAATTCCAAAGCACATGCTTGTTGAAGATGACTACACCAGGTGAGCAGAGCTTCTGGGTGTATCGGGCTTGCTGCCAGTACCAGAGAGGGCCATCCTTGCCTGGCACATCAGCTGTCCTTTGGGGGACTTACCAAGGCTCCTAAGCATCGCTCAAAGTTATTATAGTCCTGCCTCAAGGGGAGGGCTGCAAACATTTGTGAATATCTGTTGCTGTGCATATGTGTTCTTGCCCTCCAGTAGGAAGTAAGATCTTCCTCTCACTAGCGTGCTAATTGTTCATGGGATACTCGCTAATGTGTTTAAATTTAAAATCTTATTAGAGTAAAAGACACATGGGTGTTATCCTCCTACATGCTAAAAAATCTCCCTCACTTGGCACAGACTTACCATCATCATTCTTGGCAATGTGTTTTTATTGTAATGCATTTTTTAAAAATTCAGTCATGCACCATATTTCTGAATATCCTCCTGATAAGCCATTGATGGAATTCCTGCTGAAGGAAAACATAACCTGTGTCCCACCCACCCTCTTCAGTGGACCTCAAACGCTGGGACAGGTTAAGATCGAAATGATCCTGAAAGTAAGCCCCCAGAATCCATTTAGGACACAGAGAAAGCAAGATTGGCACAACTGAAGTTCCTCACAGAAGAGGACTCCGAGAGCTGCTTCTCAAACAGGCACACGCGGCGGGATAGGCGCCCGCGCACTGAGAGAGAGGAGTCTGAGGGGGACAAATACCAATGTGGTTTCTACTCTAATCGATTATTTTTAAGTCAAACATTCACCATATTCTTTGATCACAGTTGGTAACAAAGAAGGAAAAGATCAAAATTAATCAGAAGTGGCTTGAAATTAATAAACCCTGTTACTTCCAAATGGGAATAGGGCAGAGAATTACATTAGCAAACCCACAGGGACGTCTTTGGAAAAGGCAGGTTTGACGGTCCATACCTTTGGAGACCAAATTAATTCATTGAAATAGTCTCCAGGGGCAATTTAATGACTATTGAGTATTTAATGTATTAATCAATAAATGGACAAATGAATCATGAGAAACATATTTTTACATTTTTAATGATTTTGTTTCAAAGCAATGTTTACTATACTCAAAGTAGTATGTACTTAATATGTTTGCAAAAGAAATGCAAAGATAATTAAGGAACAAAAATCTCCCTCCAGAGGGCCCTCATGAAGTGCCCCTCATGACAGCCTATCATGTCTACCCTCTCCATGCCTACAAATAGCTACACAAATGCATGCTGACAGACAGGTAGGGCTCAATACTGGTTTTACAAGCTAAGTTTCTATTTTATATATTGCTCTGCTATTTGATTTTCTCCTTGAAAAATACTTTTACCAAAAATGAGATTAAATATAGATACATACATACATTTATTTCTGTGAGGTTCTGTATGTTAAAAAAAAAAAAAAATCAAGATGGATTATTTGGCCTCCATATCTTGCCTTTCTAATTGAAGCCATTTGTCAGCCTTTTAAAAAGTAAAGACTTCCTGCCGGGCCCAGCACATTCTTTGGCCTTTCTGGTCTTGGTATATCTTTTTGAATGATGAAGCATTTTCCATTTATTTTCTAATATCAGTTTTGCTGAGGTAGCTTGTTATATATTTAGCCAAGAAATGGAACATTGGGAAGCCGAGCAGCGGTGTCTGTGGTGTAAATCAAATACACATTTCCTCCTGTGCGGAAATGTCTGATCTTTATGCTCTCAATTAAAATGAGGGCTGAAGCAAGGATAATCCTCAAGGCTCTATAAAGCATTGTGTAAATATGCTCACCTTAATCTGCCGGAGCCATGATCTGTGTGCGCTTTCCCTGTTGCTAGTATTTGATGACTTTAATTTGAAATTTTCATTTTATCTTAGCAGGCTCCATAGCAAATTAGCATTTATGAAAAACCTCTTCTTAATCAAGACCCTTTTTTATCTGTTTAATGTACATACTCCACTTAATCCTCCCAAAATACAAAGAGAAAGCCTTCCATTCCCATGGCAGATAGGTGGGAAGGAGAGTTCAGAGAGGCTGAGGAAGCAGGTTTCAAGTACAAGACCTGAGTTCCTCTACAGCTTTAAGATCCTGAGGAGAATGAGATATTTAACTTTTCTCTTTACTTTCAAACTTAAAATCAAGGCCTGTATAACACTGTGCTTGTCACAGAAATAACCTGGCTGGAAAGGGACCTGAGCATTTCCCTGAGCTCTGAAGGCAGCTAGGCCAGCCTTGATACTGCCTCTGTAGCAGGCCGTGCAGCCCTGCGCAAATCACTTGGTCTCTTTAAGCCTCTACTTCCCCAAGGACATTGCAACCACATCTAGCTGAACAAGTTGTTAGGATGACTAAAGGAAATCATTAATAAAATAAACAAACAAACAAACAAAAACCTTAAAATAGTGTCTGTATCTGGTCCATAATAAATACTCAATGAATGTTATCTATAGGCAGTACCTGGAATTAGCATATTTCCTCATCCAACTTAGAGACCACCCAGAATGTTCTTACAGAAGGTATCCTGGGAAGAGAACTGAGTCCAGCATTACAGTGCACACACCCGAGCTTCTTCCTTCCTATCTCTGGTCCACATCTGTTCCACTACAGTATAGTCTCACTGATGACTCTGTGCCAAATCTCCTGAATGGTTGTTGCCAGGCAAACTTGTGGTGTAAATTAAGGCAGCGCACACATATACACACCCTCTGACCTGTGCTGTCCTCTCAGATGTGCCTATACTGCAGGCGTTACTGTAGGACCCCCAGTTGTTTGCTACAATTAATTAAAAGCACCCCCTAAACAGAGACACTGTACTAGAAATGGGAAACTGAGCACTAGCACTTAAACACTACTAAATCAAGCCAAAAACGTGCAAACCAGGGGGTTACAAATGCCTCATCCCTAGTTATGCACCCCTGCTGCTCCATGAAGTTTTTCATAAAACTTGGTTTATTAACTGCTTCAAAATATTGAGATTATATGTTCTGAGGTCCAATGCCAATTATTTTTATTGCGCCCTTAGGAAATAAAAAGCTAATAGCTTTATGTCATTCCTAATCTTTTAAATGCCAACTGTCTTGTGAATAAAATTCAAAAGTCTGGGAACAGAAACAAACAAACAAAAAGTAGATTACACCTATGAAATGCTATCTTGTGACTATAGCAGAGTTACTTAACCCTGTAGGTAGCACTTAGGAATATTTATTGATCTGTAATTTTACATGGATGCCATAGGAACAGCTTATAATATTCAAAAATGTATAAGAGTAGGTCTGAGTCGGTAGATCAGAAAAGTTATTTGCAATAGGGAAACAGCTCGTGCAAGCACAAAAGCATGTGAAACAAAACAAAGGTGAGCGAGCGCTACTATTTGAAATGTAAGACTCACAGAGTGCAGCTGCGCCTAGCCTTAAGCTGTCCTTGTGTGCTTTCTCTCACAGTGATCTTGCCTGTAAGGGTAAATATGGATGGCAAAAGCAAAAAGGTCACTATGGGGCGCCATTAATACTAAGTACTATAACATCTCCCCTCTGTCTTGCTGATTTTTACAGGTAAAGGTGTTGAGCAATTCCCCATAGCAAGAAGTCCTTATAGCAATAGCACAATCAAAGTTGGAATTCAGATCCATCTGTTTTTAAAGCTATCATCCACTCTCTTACATGCCACAACCATGTGGCCTCTTCTTGTGGAGAGATGGTGTCTGCAGTCCCAGCCCCATGACTTGTATGACTAAGCAGGCCTTGTCATTTCTGCCACTCGTGCTTTCTTCATCTGTAGCTTTTGGGTAGAGGATCTTCTAATATACTCAAGACACTGTAAGATTTTTAATGTGGTAATATATGTAAATTTTGTCTGTCATATTATAAGGCTATATAAATTTATTGTTATCCTAAATTGTACGGTAGCCTATGTTCAAGGCCTGCTTTCATTTTCCTACAATAGTAAGCTGAGGTGTGAATCTCTAATGCTAGACCTTGAGCCACTAAGGTTTTTAACTCTAAAATTATGTTTACTAGTTGTTCGTTTGTTTGTTTTGATCTGGAATAAAAAAGTAATAATTAGAAACCACTGCAGTCAGAAATCACATATGGACAGTGTCCACTCTACGTATTACCTGTCACTCTGGATTCCCCCTTTATGAAATGGAAACTTTCTAACGTCCTATAAAATTACATCACCGTGGAGACTTTTGTGGACAAGATCATATCCTCCTCTGCTGTAAGAAATGTTTCCCTGCTTCTCTGACATGCTCACACTTGTATGACGTATGAATATGTAGTAAAAACTTTGGAGCAATTTTGATGAAAATAGTGCTCTAATGTCTTAATCTATTTGTCACTCTTTAAAAGATATGTTTCCATTGATTTAAAGGAAGAGCACAGACAGGACTATTCAATAAATTTCTGTTAGGATGCTGAGTTTCTTGTAAATCTGTTTTCAATTTTTGGAAAACAGTGATGCTGAGATAGTTTTTGGCTCAGGAATTATACAGTTATCAGACTTGGAAGGGCTGAAATTAAACCTAGAGTCTTACCTTCCCCCATCTGATGGGCCAGGAGCACAGTGCCCAGAGTGATTTGTTAGTTTGTCTTAGTCCCAGTGTCAGATGAGAACTTGTGCTTTTCAATGACTGATATTCAGTATTCTTTCTGTCTTTCTAAGCAAATGTCCATTAACTTTTATCTAGAATAAGAAAGTAGCAACTATAAAACACAGCAGTGCATAATACCTGTTTTGCATATTGCCTATGGTCGTGGTTCCCAGACAATTAACTCTTTCCTTATATTCAGAAGATAGGAAAACAACACGTCCTCACCATTTCATTAAATTCTTAAGATATGTAAATGAATCATTAGAGGTGAAATTTTAAAACACGTGGATACAAAGTAAACTACTCTTTTAAGATATGGACACTTTATTTCCCAAGCTACAGGAAATATCACTGTGCAGTAAATGTCATTATGAAAATGAAGGACAAAATTATAGGTTAAGATTAGGTATATCCCAGTGTTAGAAATCAAGTTTACCTAGCACCAACCTGGTACCTCGTATCTTTCTGCTTGTTATATAGTTAGGTTGATAAAAAAAAAAAAAAACACATAAGCCAAACCAAGGCATAAGGAAAATTTGTAGCCCAAGGCTGGCTCTAAACTAAGACTCTGACACTCAAAGTCCACTTCCCCTGTGTTCTGCCCAAATTACAGTACCCGAGCTCACTTGACATACACACCTTAAACTGAATCTCCAACTTGTCATTTGTCTTTCATTGATTCATTTGGTCACTCAGTCACTGGGTATTCTGGTTCTACCATGTGTCAAGCATGGCTGTGAGCAGCAGAAGTGCAGTGGTGGACACTTGACACAGGTCTCTACCCTCATGGAATTTACGCTTTAGCATGTTTAATAAAAAATACTTATTCAAATATATATATACAAACATATATATTCAAATATATATATATATATATATATATATATATACACACACACACACACACACATACATATCTGAGTTAACAGTGTGATCCATGAGCACAGAGAAACCTACCATGGCTAAAAAGCGAGAAGCTGTTGGGAGCATATAGAACTTATGATTGATTAAAAAAAAAAAAAAAAAAGACAGGGCCAGATGATATGGGGCTTTGCAGGTAGCACTAAAGTAAACATTTATTCTTAAGTACATTGGGACTCCATTGAAAAGTACAATATCATTCACAATAACATTAAGAAAAATTACATACTTGAGAATTAGCCTAACTGAGGAAATGAAAGACCTTACAACACAAACTGTAACACTCTGAAGAAGGAATTCAAAGACAGCATCAAAGAATTTTCCAAAGAAAATGGAAAGACAGTCCATGTTCCTAGGCAGACAAAACTAATATAGTTGAAATGGCTATATTTCCTATATTGCTATACAGATCTAATGCTATCCTAATCAAAATACCAAAAGCATTCTTAACAGAAATGGAGAAAACAATCCCAAAATTCATAGAGCCAAAGGAGAGCCCGAATTGCAAAAACCATTTGGGGTGGTAGGCAAAGCTGGAGACCTCCCAGTCACTAACTGGTAGGCTATTTAACAAAGTTGCTGTGATAGACAAAAAGCAGACAGGGAGATCAACGAAACAGAATGAAGAATACAGAAACAACGCCAAGCAAATTGAACCATTTGATCTTTGACAGTGGGGCCGAAAGCATACACAGGAGGACAGTCTCTTCGATAAATGGTGTTGGAAAAACTGGCTGTCCACATGCAGAAGATTAAATCAAGACTCACGTCTTTCTCTGTGAGCTAACCTATAATCAAAATAATTCAAGAAGCAAAGATTAAAACGAAAATGCAGGGGGCCCGGCGGGATGACTCAGTGGTCTAAAGCTCCTGCTTGGGAGAGCTTGGGCGGCTTCAGGGACCGAGGTTCGATCCCGGGCACCACATGCTGTGCCAGCCCTGCCCTAGGGCAGGCTGAGCTGGCCATAAAAAGGAGTGAATAAACAAACAAAGGTTCTGAAACAAGAAAAAAATAAAATAAAGTTCTTTAAAAAAAAAAAATGCTTACTGTCATGGAAAATAAAATAGGCGAAAGTCTTGAAGTCGGAAACATCGACAAGAACTCTGAGTAGGACCCTGGATGCACAAGAAATAGTGCTGGGCATCAGCAGATAGGATCAGATCAAGTTAAAAAGCCTCTGTATAGTAAAAGAAACAATAAAGCTGCATGCAAAGCCAACCTGCAGAATCTGAAAAACAAAATGCCAGTGATTACATCTACTTGGCCTAAGGTCTAGTGCGTGGCTCGTATCTAGGTATCTGGCCATGGGGAGATTTGAAGGTGGCTGGATTAGGATGTGTAGTGCTGGGATTGAGGACATGCACTGGGGTTAAGGGCACCCCAGCTGGGTGAAAGTGGTACCTCCCAAAGAGCAAGAGGCCTGGCGAGAGTAAGACAGGATAGGAAAAGCTTCTCAGGGGCCCGCTGCCTCCCACCCGACCGGCTGACATGGGCTGTTTCTCCTCTCAGTGCCCTTCTGCCGTGCCTCCTGGCCTTGGGGCCAACTGACCATGGATTGACACCACCATGAAAGGCGGCTGAGGCAAGTCTGTGAACAGAAATAACCGTTTCCTCCTTTAACTTCGAGTGTGGGGTATTTTGTCTAGGCAATGAGGAAAGTGACTGAGACGTCTATAACATACAAGGAACTCAAGAGAACCGGGAGCCTCAAGGTAAAAGGCCAAGCAACAGCAGGCAAGCGAGATGAGTAGACACAAGTGGCCAGCAGATGCCTGAGGAAGAGATCAGCACCACTGGCCGTGAAAGAAATGCAAACCAAAGCAAGACTAATATTTTATCTTGCTCTAAATAGAATTCTAATAATAACATCATCAAGAAACCTATTAATAACAAGTGCTCACCGGGCTGTGCAGAAAAAAGAAAAACGAATTCTTCTGCACTCTTGCTGAGAATATAAACTAGTGCAACCACTATGAAAATCAGTAAGGGGATTTCATCAAGAAATGAAACCCAAAACTAGAATTGCCATTTGACCCAGTTATTCCCCATCTAGGTATCTCCTCAAAAGTGCTAAAGACATTGTACCCAGTTATCAATACAACACATGGATGTAGAAGATATTCACACTAGCTCAGTCTTGGAAGCAGTTTGTATGTCCATTGACAAATCAACCATAAAGGAAATATGATATTTATACATGGTGGAGTACTATCCTGCCATACAGAAGGGTATACTTGAATCAGTTTAGGAAAATGAATACCCTTTGAGCCCATAAAGTTGAGTAAAATAAAGCAGATGTATGAGCTTAAATATCACATGGTTTCTTTTATATAAAAGCCAAAGTATAAGAAGAGAATAAAAAATAGCAAACAGGAAATAGGGAACAGATCTTTCTCAAAGAGAAAAGGAATCAAGAGATGAAGAGGGCAAAAGGAAGGTGAGAGAGGGTGAAATAAACAGTTGAGATAGGTTACGTACATCTAGCACTGCACACAAGAAAGCTAACTGTAGGGATCTGTAAATGTAGGGATCCGTTGATCTTACTGTGAACGGTTCAACCCCGGGGAGGCACACAGCTGTAGGAATGAGAAAAACAGACAAGATGAACAGCTGGGCAAAGGGGTCGCCAGTCTGCCTGATGGGCGAGACTAACTCAACACACACAGAAACGATCCTTTATTTTTACTTCTACAAAGTTTGCATCCCATGACACAAGGCTACCCAGCAACCAATAGCTGGCCTGAACCAGATAGGATCTTTTTGTCAACAAGATGTTTTTCTCAGCACTGGGGTAGCTTTCTGTTCCAGGCAGGGAAGCCCAGTCCCACCTACACACACTTGATCAAATTCCTGGCTTCCTGTGGCTCCCAACACCTAACTGCTATGGGCTGCAGATGGTGAGATAGCTCAGCAGACTAAGCACTCGCTTAGGCAAACACAAGTATGGGGTTCGATCCCCAGCACCACATGCTGCGCCAGCCCCTGCCATCTGGTGCACTGAGCCAGCCACCAAGTCCAGGCACTCTCTTGTAATCCCAGCACTGGGGTGGCTGGAGGCAGAAGGATTGCTCTGAGTACAAGATGTGTAGTGAGACCCAGTACCAAATACATTTTTTAAAAAATAACTAAATAGTATGGGCTGCAAATGTGTACTAAGAAATACATTTTGCTGCAGAGAAATATACTAAAAATTAAAGAAAAGGACCACCCAGGAAAATGTTGTGATCTGTCTTCTGTTTAAAAAACAACACGGGTGCTATGTGCAGAAAGGATTATACCACCTAGACTCGGAGAAGGCACCACAGTGGAAAGAGAACAGAGGAACAAGGAGGGCAGGCCCTGAGCTAGGCTTTGAGCTGGATCCCCGTGTTCTTGTGAAGAGCAGGCATGCAGCTAGGCTACGCCATCGCTGACGCCCCTACTCTCTTCATGACCTGCAAAGTTACCTACTGGGAACAGTGTGTTTGCGACTTGCTATTTCACGTTTACCTCTTTCTTGCTCTCTACTGAGGCCGACCACCACTGGCTGGAGGCCGCAGAGCCATTTCTCAAACATCTCTGCCCACTTGCTTGCAGAAAGGACTTTGTTCTCCACAGGACCTGGAACAGATATGTAACTTCTGACCCAAGCGTAAAACATAAAAGAACTTGTGTTTTCTCACAAAATCTTGGGGAATATTCTTTTTTCCCTTAGCGTAAATATAATTATATTATAAGTTCCCACAGTAAATTTGATCTACAAGATGAATTTTTTTAGTAATCTCCATAGTCCCTGGCAAATTCCACAAACCTCAGTGTACAAATGTGTTCCCAAGTATGAGGAGGACTGATCGAACTTGCACGAACTCAATAGTGCTTCTTTCTGCTTTGCAGAAAGAGTCCCTTAGTGCCGGCTCAGGGCCCACAGTGTCCAGCGGGAGCATTGCTGTCAAGGGCTCAGGCAACACTTGACTTCGAGGCTTTCACAGTGAAGTTAGAGCTGCATGGTCTCACCGCTCCCCTTTTCAGTTTGTATTAGTGACTTGAACCCACTCTGGCTAAGCTGGGAGCTCCATCTTCTTCTTGCACAGTACAGAAATCTTTCCCTGTATGCTTTTTTTTTTTTTTTTTTTTTTTTTTTTTTTTTTGCGGTACTGGGGATTGAACTCAGGACCTTGTGCTTGCCAGTCAAACGCTTATTGTACTGAACTATGTCCCCAGCCCTCCCTGTATGCTTTTAACCGAGTACAATGGAAAAGAGCCAGGAGCAATAGAAGCAGTCGGCTGGCCCTCCTTGCGCATCCGGCTCACTGTAGCAAGAGTGACTAGGAGTGTGGGTCTGGCGACACCTGCACGGGCTGAAGCCCGCCATGGCTGCTTTGAGCTGTGGCATCTGGAATAGGCCGTGCAGCTTCTCTGTGCCTTCGTTTTCTCATTCATGAAAGGAGAAGAGCTACCTTCAGGCTCGTGGCGATGACGATTAGCTGACGCACGTACCGTGTGTGAAAGGAAGGGAGGCGCTTGACAAGTATTAGCAGAAGCAGGGGTGTTAAAATACTCCACGAATAGACCCTCTTGGTAAGCCTCCTTCATTCGTTTACTGAAAGATGGCCAACAATATTGCACAGCTGCTCCAACTTGTTGGGATCTACAGAGGCGTTGGTCCCACATTTAGAACATTTTATTACAGAAAGGCGTGGAGTCTGAATGCTTTATTGAGAATCTCTATTTTTATGACCATGATGAAAACCTAATACCACCTGCACTGAAAAGTTCTCATAGGGCTTAGTCAGACTAAATATAGTACAAAACCAATAATCCATCCGACCTCCCTGGCTAAAAACAGTTGTCCTCCGCATAATGTGTCGCTGTTTTCACCTATTGTGCTTTCATATTAACTCTCAATAACTAGCACTGGGTATGTTTCCCTTTAAAAAATTCAGTAAAAATGCGGCCTCAGACTCCTCACAATCTCATAAAGATCATTACAAAACTTAGCAAAATTAGGGCTTCCTAAGGAGCTATCCATTTTGCTCAGTGCTGCGGGCCTGACCTCTCCAGCATGGAGCCTTGTGGGACAATGTCGTCTTTGAAGCAAAGTGCTATAATAGGAGGGAGGGGGTGGGTCAAATCTAGGGAGCCAGATGGAGAATAACCCATTAAATGAAAGCCTCAAGGGGAGTTTTTCTCTTTATTGATAGTGGCTTCACATAACCATTTAGGGTTACTTACATAAACCACAAGGCATGATGGATGGAGTTGTTAGAAGGACAGCAAGTATGTGAATGGGGAAACTGACAAATCTTAATTAAAGAGGATAATGCATATGCATTAAGAACATATTAAGCTGATGCTTGCTGTCGAGGAAATGAATTTAATGAGAGCAAAAATGAGATAGTAATGGGTATTTTAAGACTGTCTTTCATAGATATTTATCATGTCCTAGGCATCTCACGAACTAGCCAGACATAAACACACAGGGCTATGCCTATAATCTTAGGGAAGATAATTATTGTTCATTTATAGCTATTATTGCTATAATGGTAAAGTGCAGAAAGCTGCTAAATCATGGATGCATCACCTCTTAGCACAGTGAGCTCATCCCTGCGCTTTGTATCTGGCTGGCTGACGTTGGACAGTGAAGACTTTCAGAGATCCCGTTATGGAAGCCAAGAGCCCTCCGTCTCATGTGTGCCTTACGCTGCACGGTACCCATTACCACCAATGCAAGGCACAGCTGGTTTCTGGCCCTTACCTGCGTGTCCCTGACGTGAGGCGTAGTCTGTGGCTCCGGCGGGCACACACAGGCTTCTCCACCAGGAATCTGCTCTCTCATTCCTGCACCTCCATGCACTTACCCGACTGAGGACAAGAAAATAGCTAATTCCTAATTGTCTGCACGCAGACATGAGCTTTGATAATTACTCATGGCAGTGTTTTAAAATCTGAATGGCACTCTTCTCCCTCCCATATCACTAGCCTCTCTGAGTTAGATTACTGTGGTAAGATTAATAATTGGATAAATTTTTTAAACTATGGGCTATAATCATTGCATTCCGAAGGCTTAGTTTCTCACTCTACTGCAGTCTTAAAAATATCATCAGTGTTGGCCGCACCGTTCATCGGTTCCTTCAGGGTAACTTCATTCACATAGCAGTTGGCGCTGGATCTGCGCAAAAGCATTTTTAAATGCTCCCTTTCTACAATTCTCTCAGGTGTCCTCTTCAGTCTTTATTTCTAGTGATTGTTATTACTATCAATCTACCTTATATCTTCCTTTGGTTGTGCCTTTCCAATGTTTCATTTTTATCTCCTTTCTAATCATAAAGTAATATGTATTTGTAAAAATCATAAATGAACAAAAATATAAAAAACTTATAAAATCACCAGCTTTTTTTTCCCCCAGTTGTTCTTGTCCAACATGTCTGTTAGAATATTTATTATCTCTTTCTTTGTGCTAAACTATAAATTCTATGACAATGGGGATTTGTCTAATTTGGTATCAACTAGCCTCAGCGCAAAGAAGAATACATGGAAAATATTTACCAATCAGTAAATCTGTGTGCACTGAATCTCACAGGATTATGTGAACCTCTGTGGGACTCTTGCTGTGCTGGCTGCTTGTTTCCTGAAATGCTCGGGCCTGATTTGCGTGTACATCAGCTACATGTGCTTCTATTATGCTATCTTTTTTTTTTTTTTTTTTTTTTTTTTTGCAATAGCAGGGATTGAACTTAGGCCCTTGCACTTGCCAGGCAAGCACTTATTCTCCTGAGCCATCTCCATGGCCCACTTGTCTTATACCCTGTCTGTTGTAAATGTTTGCTCCTCTTTTCTGTTTACTTCTCAGGGGTTCTCCTTTTTCTCTCCATCTCTGTTCACTTTATCAATTCTTTCTTTCATCCACACATACATTACCTCTCCATCTTTTTATTTATTCAACAGACATTTTCCAGTGTTTGGTACCTTCAGAGAGATAGAAAAATGATCAATATAGATATGAAGGCACATAAAAGCAAAAATTATTAGAAATGTGTTGGAGGCAGTACCAAAAGTGATAGGGAATTTGGAAAAGGTTTGTTGTCCCCTGCAGGGCTGGGGACAACTTTTTAGGGGACATGACTGAGATGGACTGGCCAGTAAAATTGACTTCTTAGGACAGCTTCCAGGGGGCCTAGGCTGTAAAGGGCACCAAGAATGTAAAAGTTCCACAAAGGAATACTCTGGTTAGAGGCCCTTCCATTTATACTGTGGCTCCAGCTCTTAAAGGATAAAAGCTACAAAATATTCCACATTACATACAATGTACTAGCCATGTAGACTATAACAGGGAAATGATTTAGACTTTACATGTGAGAATTAATCTCTAAATATAATTTGTACAGATCATAATGATTTTCATTAATTCTTCTTACAACTCCATCCTCGTAGAACGTACCCAAAGCCATATGTAGTTTTGCAGTGTTTCCTCTAAGATGGCCATGTATTCAGAAGGGGCAAGATAAATGAAGGAAGTAGCATGATATGGGGAAACTGGTGCACCTAGTTGTAAGTCATAGCTCTGCAGCTGAGGGAGAGGTGAGAGTGTCAGTCAAAGGTACAAAATCCAGTCAGCCAAGATGAGCATTATAACCCTAATGTACAGTTAATTGTACTGTGTTGCACGTGTGAAGCTTGCCAAGGTTAGTACAAAAAAAAAAAAAAAAATAGCAGAATCTGCCGCCATGGAGCTCTCTGGCTTTGAGCTGTGCATCCAGTCCCTCTGCTTGTTCATCTACAATGAAGGGGCAGTGCCAGTTTGCAGGATGCCGTTCAAGATGAAACACACAATAAGGAAAGTAGACAATTGGCATTCAGCACATGTTAAATTGGTTTTCCCTTTCTGTATAGGAACATACACTCCTATCTTTTAGTACTGATAATTTAAAAAGACATTCATTTAGAAAGTTATGATTGGATGGTGGAGGGCAAGGATCATTATAACTGCAACCCAAAAAAAACTTTAATCTACAGCCAATGTAGAGATAGATAGAGAGATGTATAGATACATAATCTTACAGAATATAAATGAAAGAAATATTGCTTATTGAGATTTACGTGGTGCCAAATGTCTTTCACATATTATCTTATTTAATTTTGAATCTTAGTTTACTTGGTTGGAAGAGTGCTTCTCAACCCACTGAAGAAAACGAATATTTCTTTTTTTTTATTTTAAAGAGACTAAAACTAAGGCCTAACATTCTGTCTCATGTCATTGCTGCTGATTGACACAGGAAGCAAGTGGGCAGCAATATCTAACACACTTTGAACTCATGTTACTTGTTATGACTTATTTAATTTCTACTATGTGCACATCTGTGCCTGAATTTTTTCCATAAGCTATCTCATTTGCTCTTTGAGATAGGTATTGCTTCACATTATCCATGAGGAAGAAGAATTAAGAGAGTTGAATGACAATACTGAAAAACACTCAGGAGTTATTCTGTATAAATAAACTCATTAAATTTGTGTTCCCTCCATGGGATAAATGCTCTTTTTGTCTTCATTTTACAGATTTAAAAAAAAAAAAAAAAAAAAAACAGGTTCCCCAAAACAAGCTCCATACATTGTATATCCTTGGCCAGACTATTGTGTCAAGGAGCAGACACCCACATCCTGCTGATTTTTGTGTCTCCACTTTATGCCACACAGGTGGCATTGTTGACTTTAAATTTTCTAGAGTCCCTAGCTTTAGCTGGGTCTTTGTTTATTCTTTTATCTGGAAAAGTCACCTTGGGTACAGTGCCTTGTGTGGTGGGGAGGGGTCAGTCTTTTCTGGTTGTCCTTCTGGCTATTGTAAAAGACCCTATGTGATCACCTTACTGTATGATTTGCTGAAAGAACCTAACCCTGGCTGTGGATGTATCTCTCTGTGGGCCAACACCTAAGTATCAATGCCCCACCATAGAATGTTTTTTAAATTAGGTTCACCTTGAAGTAGCGTGAAGTAGCCTTTGTTATGTGAACTGCTTCCTAACACAAAGGCTGTCGACTGATGCATTGGAGCCCAGTGTTTCGTTTTATGTTTGGTTTTGCCCTAATTCTTTTTAAAGTCTTTTTAAAGTCTTGTTTACCACCCTGTGACAGGGATAAAGACAGAATGAAGCAGCTGCAATAAATGGGATAGCTAACGAAGACAAAGCCAATTATGCAGGGCCTTGTTTTGAATTTGCAATAGTACTACCAACTGCTCATAGCTATCTGATACTGCACAGATACTTTCCCATTTCTCGTTATAATTTCCATGACATAATACAAAGTGGACAAACGACTGTCACATCCATTGTACAGGCTGGAAATCTGAGATGACAGATTTATGATTTCCTTTACAACAGTTACAAAGTATGAGACAAATCCAAAATCTATTCTCCCAAAGTAGGAAGGCATCTGCATCTTGGATGAGGGCGCAGAATTAGGGTGGGGGCCCTGGTTCCACCACTCCCCAGCCCTTTGACCTTCTCTGTGTCTCAGTATGTCTGTCCATGATGACATTATGGGTTATTATTAGGATGAAATGGACTGACCCATGTGAAACACCCTAAACATGGTTGGCACAAAATGAGCTATACTGTGGTTAGCTACTGCTGTTGTTTGTACTAGTGTTACACACTGAGCACTCCTGCACTGTCTGCAGCTCTGACGCCAAGGCTGCTTGGAACTGGTGGAGGAAGCTTTACAAGCAAGTGCAGGAGAAATGGGTGGTCAGTGAGCTTAATGCATATTACAAAACACGAATTGTTACAGCATTCAGATTTGTATGACTTGATTTTGTCTTAGTGACATTTCCTTTGCATTTCATTTTTATTTTAGAACGTGTGTGTGTGTGTGTGTGTGTGTGTGGTGCTCAGGATTGAACTGAGGACCTTATGCTTGCCAGGTAAATGCTTATTCTGCTGAGCTGTCTCCCCGGCCCCATCTTTATTTATTTTAAAGAGGAAAAAAAAAAAAACAAAACCACAAAACAGTTTCAAATCAGGCTAACAGGAGAGTAACAATAATTAAGACATTATTCATTCTTATATATTGATCTTAATTCAAAAATATCAAAAACAGATCCAATTGAAAAAGCTATATAAAACTACTGTATTAAAAATACTGTATTAAGGAAACTAATTGTTATTGAAAAATCTATAATGATAAATTCTAATATATATATATATAATGACTTCTCAGCCTTTGGCTAAAATCAGGTGTATAAATTCCAGCATATGAAGTACAACAATACAGCTTCCCCAAAGAGCATATTTTGTATGTAAGCATCACAAATGCTTTAAGCAAATGGCAAGTTTACTTTGTATGGTTTCATGATGTAGTCATCGAAATTAGTGGCACGCAGTGCAACTCCTGTAGGCCTTCTGGTGTCTTCCATCTCCCTAGAGCAGCAGTAGCAACTCCAGGTTTTCACAGCATAGGTTACGATATGTAGCCAGGCAAGATTTTACCTATGAAGTTTTACACATCCCTGAATCTGTACAACGCTGACAGTAGCCCTATAAGGCTATTCCGGATTTAAACTTGTGCAAACAAATTTAGGAGAACTATGTAGAGATGCAAATGAGCATGGAGATCATAGTAAAATTGTGATCAGTCAGAACAGAGCAAAGTAAGACAATCCCTGAAACCAGCATCCTCTGCAGCTTAGTAACAGTCAGTTAGATATCATTTGTGAAATCTGGGCTGGACAGATAGCTCAGTGGACTAAAACACCTGCTTATGCAGATGCAGCACAGTGACCTGCCAGCCCCGCCCCCAGGGCGCACCGAGATGACTGCTAAGACTGGGCGTGGTGGTGCCCAGCAGTAATCCCAGCACTGGGGAGGCTCAAAGCAGCAGGATCACTAGAGTCTGATCTGTGTAGTGAGACCTGTACTAAATACATTTTTTTTTCAAAAAAAGAAAGCTCATTTATAAAAATTTATATGGAGACATACAAGTAGTAGAAAACAACCTATGACTAATGAAGTGCACTCTTTTTACTTTCCCTTGAGAAAATATTTACTCCATAAATATTAATAGTTATCAGTTGACTGTGTTTAGCTCAAGTAAAAATTTTATTTATTTTTGTTGCTTTTAATAAGAAATAACAATGTGACAATTTCAAAACATGTTAGTAGTACATTCCCACTAACTGATATAATGCAGGTTTTTGTGCTCATAGTTATTTAAAGCTCAGAATGCAGACATGATACTTTTTCTAATCATTATGGATACAAAAAAATTCTTCTCATTAAACTAAGAGAAAGTACTTGCATACATAGTCCAATATTCCATAGTCGTAGTGGGTCATTGGAAGAGCTGGCAATGTCAGAAGCTGTTGATTTAAGCCTCTTACAGCTTAACATACTATTCTAGCTTTACTTTTTCTGCTTCATGGTTAAACTCTTCTGCTGGGTGGATAAGGGCAAGTTAAAACAAGACCTGTATAATAAAACATGTACTTTTGTACTTTCCAAGGTCAGTCACAATCCCTCAGGATTTACCTTAAGACAATGTACAGTGCTTTGTAGAACTGGTGTCAGTGTCAGCCGTCTGGATGAGTCACAACCATTGCTTGACCAGTTTGCTCTCTGTGAAGGTCTGCGAGAATATTTTCTCTCTAGGTGGCTCTCTTTAGGGACACTATACATCAACAGTCTCTTTCTTCTGTGGTCCCAAAATCTCTTTGAAGAGAAAATTTGGGACACCACTGACTTATAGTATATTATAGCACAGGTTCACTCCTGTCCTGAGTCCTCACTGACCTTGAAGGGCTAGGGCGAAAATATTGGCTATCCTTGTAACCCTTCTTTTTCTCTGATTTTTGGTCGATGAACATACGTTCTTAACACTCCAGAAGAGAAGCTTAGTGGAACTATTACTCTGTAACATGGGAACTTGAGCTTAACATCACTCTTTCTGAATATTAAACGTCTTAGACTTAGCTTGGAATCGGTGTTTCCCATCAATCATTGGTATTCTAATCAATTCCTATAGAATGTGACAAAAGCAGTTACACATTTTTAAACAGAAACTTAGAAATCTAAGCATATACAAAATTGTAGCAGGTTAATCCTGTGAAATTTTTCCTTGTCTTTTACCCTCTTTTATTTATTTATTTTATTTTATTTTATTCTATTTTTTTTTTGGGGGGGGGACCGGGGTTCGAACTCATGACCTTGCACTTGCCCAGCAGGCACTTGTGCCTCGGAGCTATCTCCCCAGCCCCCTTACCCTCTTTTAATACTCTTTTTTTTGTTGTTTTGTTTTGTTTTCTTGTAAAATAGCCATTTACTTGAAAGAAAGTACAGCAATAACTGAAATTACATTACATCCAAAAGACCAGACTGATAGGCATTCCAAGCATAGTTTTAGTGTTACACATTGCTATCCTCAGTGTGAAAAACCTATTGGAGATTCTTAGGACCATTGTCTAGTTCATCCTTTGTGTACAAGTGCACGATTTTGCTCCTGCTATAGTTCCTATCTTTTCTGCTTGCAGTCTCTTCATTGTTTAACCATTAAGTCCTTGATTTCCATTCAGCTGTGTTATGCCTTTCCATTTTAATTTCTTTTGAGTTCTTACACTAGGGAGATTATATGATACTTATACATGTATGTCTGGTTTATTTCACTTATGAGTATATCTTCAAGATGCAACCACTTATATATGAAGTCTTCTAGTTTATCATTCTTTATAGCTAAATAATATTCCATTGCATAAAAATATCACATCTTTTTCAACCATTCTTCAGATGATTGGCATTTTGGTTGTTTACAAGCTTTGGCTATCACAGATTGTGCTGCTATAAACATAGGTGCCCAGATATCACTATGATATGATGTTTTCAGTTCTTCTGGGAAAATTCTCAGTAGGAAGGTAGCTGGATTGAATGGGATTTCCAGCTCTAGTTTGTTAAGGAGTCTCCACAATGTGTTCCACAATGGTTGCACCAGTCTGCATTTCCACCAGCAGTGGAAAGGTGTTCCGTTTTCCCCACAGCCTCTCCAACATTTGTTCTTGGTTGATTTCTTAACGATATCCATTCTTTATGGGCTGAGATGGTATCTAAGTGTTGTTTTAATTTGCATTTCATGGGTGGCTAGCAATGTGGAGCATTTCTTCATGTATTTATACACTTATTGAATTTCTTTCTGTGAGAAGTGTGTGTTCATCTCAGATGCCCATTTCTGGATTGGGACTTTGAATTTTTGGACCCTAATATTTTTAGTTCTTTATAAATTCTACGTAGAATACCTTGTCTGAATACTTACTATTTAAAATCTTTTCAAAATTTCTGGGTTGTTTTTTCACTCTGTTGGTAATTTCTTTTGATGTACCAAATCTTCTCAGGTGGAGGAGGTCACAGTTGTTGATTCAAGTGTTAAACATGCATTTTGATTTTTGTCCATGAACTCTTTGCCTAGCCCAATGTCTTCAAGATTTTCTCCCACTTTCTCTTCCAGGAGATTTAATATTTCTCTTTTAGTATTTAGATCTTTAATACATTTTAAGTTTAGTTTAGTGCATGGTGATAGACCTGGGTCAAGTTCTACTTTTCAGCATGTAGAGAGCCAGTTTTTCCAGCACCATTTGTTTTTTTTTCTTTTTCATGATTTAATACTTTTATTATTTAAATGTAACAATGGTTATATTACATATTTTCATCATCAGATCAGTTTAGATTAATACATATAGGTATATAAGATTGATCAAACAATTAACCATTAACACTTTCAATAAACATTACTTTCTTTTCTCTTTTCCCCTTTCTTTTTTCAAAAGTTGACACACTGCATATTGTTCTCACAATAGTTCTACAGAGCACAGTGTGTGGGCATGACCCACCTCCCTATGGATGTTGCTAAGAAGAAAGAAAGAGAGAAAGAAAGAAAGAAAGAAAGAAAGAAAGAAAGAAAGAAAGAAAGAAGGAAAGAAAGAAAGAAAAAAAAGAAAAGAAAATTCTTCTCTTTGGACTAAGAGGAAGCAGATGCATACACAGTCAAATGTTCTGCAATTGCAGTGGGCCACCAGTGAAGCTTGCAATGTTGGAGGCTATTAATCTAAGCCTCCTAAAGCTCATTTCATCAATCTAGCTTTTCATTTCATGCATTGTAATTAAGCTTTTTTTTTTCTGGGTGATCAAGGGCAAGTCAAAGCAAGACCTGTATAACAAAACATTCATTTTTTGTATCTTCCAAGGTCAAATCCCCTCAATATTAAGTTTGGGACCATATACAGTACTTTGTAGAACTGTTGTTAGTGTCAGCCTTCGGGACGAGTCACGGCCATTGCTTGGCCAGTTTGCTTTCTGTGGAAGCCTGAGAGAATGTTTTTCTCTGGGTGACTCTCCTCAGACACACTGTAGTTCATTTATCCCTTTCCTCTGAGGTCCCACAATCTCCTTGACCAGAAAATTTGGGACACCTCTGAGTTATAGGATATTACAGCACAGGTTCTCTTATATCCTGAGTCCCTACTGACCTTGAAGGACTAGGGCCAAAATATTGGCTATCCTCATAGCCCTTCTTTTTCTCCAATTTTTGGTCTGTTAACTTACATTCTCAACCCTCCAGCAGAAAAGCTTTGTGATATTATTACTCTATAACATAGGTACTTGAGCTTATCATCACTGGCTTTCTGAGTATCAAATATCTTTGACTTAGCTTGGAATTGATATTTCCTGACCATCATTGATATTCTAATAACGTTCCATACAATGTGATATAAGCAGTTACACAATTTTTACACAGATATTTGGAAATTCAAGGAACAAAATTGTAGCCTGTCAAGACTATGGTATTTGGCCCAGTCTCTTATTTTCAGCTAATACTCTTAAGAAAGAATGACAGTAACTGGGTTTACACTGGGAGCAGTACACATCAAAAAGACAAGAGTGACATGCATTCCAAGCATAGTTTTAGTGTTACATAGTGCTATGATCAATAATATGAACCTTTTGAAGATTCTTGAGACCAATATCTGATTCATACTGTGTACATAAGTTCTAGCACCATTTGTTAAAGAGGTTATCTTTCTTCCAGTAAGCATATTTGGCCCCTTTGTCAAAGATAAGGTGGCTGAGTGTGCTTGTATTTGCTTCTGCATCTTCTAATCTATTCCATTGACCCTCAGTCTATCTTTTTGCCAATGCTATGCTGATTTTATCACCATAGCTTTGTAGTATAACTTTAGATCAGGAATTGTAATGCCTCTTGCCTTATCTTTGTTGCCCAAAGTTGTATTTGCTATTCTACGTCTTTTCTGGTTCCAAATAGATTTTAGGAATGATTTCTCCAGGTCTGTGAGGTATGTTGATGATATTTTGATAGGGATTTCATTAAATCTGTATAACAATTTAAGGAATATGGCCACATTCACAATATTGTCTCTTCCAATTAGGGTATTCATTTGTTCCCACTCTGTTCTCTTAATGTGTGAGTTCAAAGCTATAAATTTCCCTCTAAGAACTGCTTTCATTACATCCCATAAGTTCTGGTAGGTTGTGTTTGAATTTTCGTTAAACTGTAGATATTAATTGTGTAATGTCCTCTTTAATCCATTGGTTGTTAAGGAGGGTTTTGTTTAATTTCCATATATATCGAGGGTTTCTATGATTTCTTTTGTCATTTATTTCCAGTTTTATTGCACTGTGGTCAGGTAATATGCATGGGATAATTTCTATTTAAGCATGACCTATACACTAGTATGTGGTCTATTTTAGAAAATGTCCCATGTCGGGGGCCTGGCGGATGGCTCAGTGGTCTAAAGCGCCTGCTTGAGAAAGCTTGGGCGGCTTCAGGGACCGCGGCTCAATCCCCAGCTCCACATGCTGTGCCGGCCCTTCCCTCTGGGCGGGCTGAGCTGGCCACAAAAATGAGTGAATAAACAAACAAAGGTTCTGAAACAAGAAAAAAAAATAAATAAAAAAAAGAAAAAAAAAAAAGAACATGTCCCATGTGAAGCTGAAAAAAATATGTATTCATAAGTGGTTGGGAGGAACACTCTGTATACCTCCTCTAAGTCCAGTTGTTCCAAGTTCTGGTTCACTTCTGCTACTTCTTGGCAAATTTTTGTCTGCTTGACCTATCTTTTTGGGATAAAGGGGTGTTAAGGACTCCTGTTAAGACTGTGGTATTAAGGGCTGAGGAGATAGCTCAGTAGAGTAAGTGTTTGCCTGGTAAACACAAGGGCCTGAGTTCAAACCCCGGTTCCACAAATAAATAAATAAATAAATAAATATTGTGGTATTAGATATTATATTTTACATGTCCATTAAGATTTGTCTTATATAGCTCAGTGCTCCCATGTTGGGTGTGTATATATTTATGAGTGTTAACTCTTTATCTTGAGTTTTCCCCTGACCACCATGTAACAACTGTCTTTATTTTGTTTGATCAATCTTAGTTTGAAATTTAGACTAGCTGCAAACAGGATTGCTACCCCTGCTTTTTTCTGAGGTGCTGGGGCATGCAGTATTGTTCTCCATCCTTTGACTTTCAGCCCTTGAATTTCTTTATGAGTCAGGTGTGTTTGTTGTTTAGAGCATATTGTTGGATTTTGCTTCCTTATCTACGCTGCCAGCCTATTTCTTTTAGTTGGAGAACTGAGTCCATTTACACTGATGGCTATAATAGAAATGTATTGACTTACGTTTGACATGCTTTTTACCTACTATCATTTTCCCTTTTTTCTCCTATATTTAATTGGTTGCCCTACTGGCAGGTTCTTACTGTTCACATTCATGAAATTTGGGTTATTTTGGTCCATCTTTAAAATATATTCTAGTAGTCTGTGCAGGATTGGCTTTGCAATTGCAAACTTGTTTATTTGTTCTTTGTCATGGAAATATTTCACTGCTCCATCAAACTTGAAAGACAGTTTTTGAGGGCATAGCAGTCTTGGCTGGAATTTGTTTTCAGGGAGGACTTCATGGTTTGTGAAAATCTGCCATTATTTTGATGGGTTTTCCCTTAAATGTGATTTGTTTCTTTTCTCTAGCAGCCCGTAGTATATTATTCTTTCGTTTGATTTCTGGGATCTGTATGTACAGGTGTGTTTTTAGTTGGGTTTATGTTATTTGGAGTTCTGTATGCCTCAGTTACTGAGTGTCAGGTTGTTTTCTCATATTTGGGGAGTTTTCTGCTATTTCCTCTGCCCATATTCTGATGGGTTTTCCTTTAAATGTGATCTGTTTCTTTTCTCTAGCTACTTTTAGTACATTAGCTGCCCGTATTCTTTTTATATCATTTGTGTTGACTCCTTGTTTGTCACTGGTACCTATTGATCGCACGTTGTTTATCTTTGCATCATCCTGCTGGTATTGAATTATTGTCTCCCTCATCCTGGTTGTTTTTAAGAGGTCCTTTCTTACCTGTTCACTCTATCTTCACTTTCTTTCATATGGTGTTGCCAGCTTGTGATTGAGATTTTATTGTCCTGTCGTTATAGTTATCCTTTCTTTTTTCACTTCAGAGATTATTTCTAATCTAATTTCCTCTCTGCATTTCTGCAGTTGTCCCTTTACTTCAGATGCTATTAATTCAGAGATTTTTTTTCTTTTACTTCAAGCATTATTTCTGATCTCATTTCCTCTATGCTTTTCTGCAGGTTTTTTTTTTTTTTTTAATTTCAGGCACTAATAATTCACGCATTTCTTTTTTTTTTTTACTTCAGCAGTTATTTCAGATCTAATTTCTTCTATACTTGTCTACATTTATTTCTTTACTTCAGATGCTACTAATTTCAAGTTTTCAGCTGTTTGATTCCCACTTTCTTCTACGTTAGTGTCTCCTATATTTATTCTGGGTGGGCTTGGGGCCTGAGATTGACTCTTGCTCCTTCTCTTTGTCATTTTGTACATCACTATCCTTTGCTCTTTGGTGTAGAGCTCTGGTGCAGTTATGTGGTTAGCACTTACTGAAATTCAGGTCTGGATCAACCAAGTTGGAACTTTTCCAGAGGTGCCTGGCTGGTTCTGGCTACTGTGTTCACTTCTTCCTGCTGTTGTTTATGAAAGTGAACTCGCTGTGCTCCTCTAGCAAGATGTTCAGCTCCTGAATTAGCTGGGAGGGTCTGAACCCAGCCTCTCTACTGGGAATTTTGTTAGGGTTCCACAGGAAACACCAGTTCCATGGTCTGCAAAAGTTCCTACAAGCACCTTTCGCTGGAATCCAGGTGGAGAAGTATCCCCAAATAAAGTTTTTGGTGCGATAATTTGGATCTTACAGTATAGGAAGCATTAGTACAACTCAAAAATGTGACTAGTTTATAACTTTTCAAAAAAGTTATACTAAATACATTTTTTTCCAAAACGGAAAGCTCATTTGTAAAACTTTATGTAGTGCACTCACACACCTCGTAGAAAATCACCTATGGGCCCAGCGGGATGGCTCAGTGGTCTAAAGCGCCTACTTGGGAAAGCTTGGGCGGCTTCAGGGACCGCGGTTCAATCCCCGGCACCACATGCTGCGCCAGCCCTGCCGTCAGGGCGCGGGCTGAGCCAGCCATAAAAATGAGTGAATAAGCAAATAAAGGTTATGAAACAAGAAAAACATAACTAAATAAAATTAAAAAAAAAAAAAAGGAAATCACCTATGACTAATGAAGTGCTCTCATTAGTTATCCAGCGTAGAGTTCTCAACACTGACACTGAATGGTCCCTGTGCACCCTTCGTAAGTACAGACTCTCAGCCCCACTCCAGGCCTACTCCATTCAGGTGACCAAGGTAATATTGGTACTTTGGCACTAGAAAGGCAGCTAAAACCTCTACAGGCTACTTTGATTAATAAATCGGCTGGGGATGTATTAGGTCCATTCCGTTCTGTTAGTTCTTTGACTCCAGAAAATCATATTACCAATAATAAAAGCCAATGTGACACATTGGAAGGAAACATGGACATTGCTCCCATGAGGAAAATTCTTATGTGAGCAGTAGGTGGCTCTGAACCTATGACAGCATTAACAGTCAGGTACATAGGAAGACATCGCTCTTGGGCAAGCATTGCTGAACAGAAATGACTCAGCTGTGCCTAGATTTCATAATTAAATGTGGTAGACTTTTTAGAAAATACCTGTAGCAGGTTTGTATTTTACTCTAAAATGTACTTTCAATAGGCATTCATTATTTGATTACTTTAAATCAAATTCTGTCTGGGAAGGGGTGATTTTCCCCTCCTTTCCTTACAGGGACAGCCCGAGCATCAATTTTCAGTTGCTCAGATGTTTGAAAAGCATGACCTGGGCCGGAAATACCTTCAGGAAAGTTTTGCTTTTTCTCCAGTGAGACAAGGGTGCATAAAGACCTTGTTACCTGATTTGCACTTGGAAAGGAACAAACCATAGAAAATTTAAATCTCATATTAATATTTCAATACATTATTATGTTCCATCCTTCATTATTTCCATGGTTAAAAAACCAGTTTATGTTAGTGCCAGTACCCAAACCTTCACCTATTTCATATCGTAAGAAATAATATAAGTGAATCTTACATAGTGCAAGATTCCTTAACTCTACAGCTAGCAGTTGAGAGCAGGAAGAGGATGTCTTTGTAGTCAGGTGTTGCCCAGAGCCAGGAGAGACCGACGGTGAGCTCCTGGACTCGCCATGCCTGCCAAGGGCAGCAAAGTAGAGGCTGAGTGCCCCTGGAGAGGTAATTCTGTCCAACTTCCATGTTCGTTTTGAGCTTTTTTGTTTTTTGTTCCTGTCTTGTTTGAGACAGGATCTCACTGTGCAGTTCAGGCTGGCCTGGAGCTCATTTTGTAGCCCAGACTGGTCCTGAATTTTCAGTGCTCCTCCTGCCTCAGCCTCCCAAGTGCTGGGATCACCAGCATGCACCACCTCAAGAGTTTGGATCTGGTGTATATAACTAGGAGCATCTCATGGGAACTCAGGGATTGAACACCTTACAAACACAGAGAACTCAAAAGTGTGTGGAACTCCCATTGCCGTCGGGGCAGTTTATGTTTATTCCATGGCGTGGTTTGTTTCAGTGAAGTACTGGAGCTTGACCATTCTTTTCAGTAAACTGGTGGATGTCAGAAGCATGGGTATGTAAAATATAACAATAAAACTAGCCCATGAGTATAACTTTTTTATTTTAAGATGAACACCAGAGCCAATGTTTTCATCTACTCCATGGAATCTATCCAGAATAAACTCAGAAGACAAAAGAATTTGAGACTTTGCCCTGTACTCACCATTAGGAAGGTAGCTGGCAACAGAACCTGTACAATGCCATGATAACATGAAAGACAGCAGAAATGGATGCATCGGGATCACCTCTGTGCTACCGTACATTCCCTGAGTCTTCATTCCGTTGTGCAAAAATTACAGATAGCATTGACTGCAAAAATGTGTTTCTGTGAGGATTCAAGATGGTGATGTAGGTGACCAACAAGCGCAAGCAGAAATGTCAGGATTCCTTATGGTCACAGTCTTACAGTCAACCATTTTCTGCTCCTGCCTTGCCCTCTGGTATTTCATGAGAAAATGCAAAAGAGGTCTCTGAGTTGATGTTAAATTCTGTGTTCTGCATCCTACACTGCTGCAGGTAGCCTAAGAGGGTCCCACAGGCCAAGGAGTGCCACTGGCTGGTGATGTTTTGACTTGTGTGTGTGTGTGTGTGTGTGTGTGTGTGTGTGTGTGTGTGTGTGTGTGTGAACAAATGTCCATATGCTTTCTGTTGCCTGGTATCCACTTTACCCGGTATCAGCATGCATGAACTTTAAACTTCGACCTACGTACTGAATGCATTGTGGATTAGTTACTCGTAGTAAACAGAGGCTCAGCTCCAATGTTAGTCTTAAATGGAAATCTCCATCTAGTTTCATTATTGAAATATGTTTACCCCAGTAGTTCATTTCCTAGTGCTTCTGACTTGCATTAATTACACTGGTCTGGTTAGGATCATCAACAAAATACAGTGTTTGCTGGGCGCTCCAGCGAGGCCAGCAGCCCTCTGGCCAGAAGGGCTTCACTACGAATTGCACCGTCCTTCCATGCATTTCGTACAATTAGCCTGCTTGACATGCCTTGATCGACACTGTCTAAGAAGATTTTTCCTAGTTAGTTAAAGAGAATACACAAGGAAAAGCTAGGCTGGTTGTCTTAAAACCACTGTCTTGGAGGCTTGGGAAGTGATGGGAAGAAAGTCCACATTATCTCCGGGCTCCCTCTCTTCCCACACCCTTAACCATTTTTAGCCTGACGAGACACAAGCCGAAGTGCTCTCCAAGATGAAGTGATGATTGGGGGGCGTCCATGCTGGGATCACACTGTGGTCTTCCACATCACCTAGCTTAGGGTCTGACGCATAAAAATGGCTATTGCCTGAGTTCCTATCACATGACAGGTCATTTGTCAGGGCTTTGCATGTTTTACCTCATTTCATCTCACAGCAGGCCTCTAAGACAGGTCTGAAGTCATTTTCCAGATAAAGTATCCAAGCCCTAGGCTATCTGAGTAGCTTCCCCAGAGTCACACAGATTAATACATTTCACAACAGTATTAAAACTCAGAACTTATAGCCTGGACATTCAAGCTCAAGTTCAAGGTCTCTCTACATCCTCCTTGGACATTATGTGAGTGCAAAACATATATTCTAAATGAATGAGTGGATGAAGTCATAAAAAGACTACATTTGCAATAAATGTATCTTAATTGTGTTCTCATTTCTTCAAAACAGCTTTACCTAGTGCATGATTTCCCTGAAGTAGACTAACCTTTGCCTGGAATCTTCTTAGTAACTGAATATATTTGCATAGCTGAAGACATTTGAAACTCTGATGAATTGAAATATCAAATTTAATGATACTAGTTAAGCCGTCCTGTTAGTCATAGCCAATGATTCATCCCCTGCACTTACAGCTTTTGTAATATCCTCTTAGCATCTCCGTCCCACGTAGAAGTCATTCATTCCTATTTCTGAGTTGCTTGAGAATATGTTGGAGTAATGTCCAGTACCCAACACAAGTCTCTAGCACACATCCCTCTGGAGTGAACAAATACACAAATATGTTTTATGGCTGCTGAGCTTTGTTCACAGGCATAATTAAAATGCTTATATATTTTAAAACTACATGATGTTTTGATATGCATATACAATGAAAAATTATTTAACACTCTTAGACTGTTTGCCATAGTCATACGTACATTCTCTTTTTTGTTGTTGTTATTCTCATAGAGAAAACATTTGATATTTATTTTTATATATTATTGTTAAACATATACAATAAAAATTATTTAAATTTTTTTAGTTATCCAAAATCCCACTGTTTGAAGCGAAGACTATTATCAATTTGGTGGATTTTCCATCCTCAAATATATACAGATTTCTGACTCCTTACCCTTTGTAAAATGAACAATCTTTGTTTGCTTTAAAAATCATTTAGAGGGAGCCGGGCATGGTGGCTCACGCCTAGCCGGGCGTGGTGGCTCACACCTGTAATCCCAGCACTCGGGAGGCTGAGGCAGGAGGATTGGTGAGAGTTCGAGACCAGCCTGGGCTACAAAAGTGAGCTCAATGCCAGCCTCAACTGCATAGCGAGACCCTGTCTCAAAAAAAAAAAAAAATCATTTAGAGGGGCCCAGCAGGGTGGCTCAGTGGTCTAAAGCACCTGCTTAGGAAAGCTTGGGTGTCTTCAGGGACCGCGGTTCGATCCCCAGTACCACATGCTGCGCCAGCCCTGCCCTTAGGGCAGGCTGAGCCGGCCATAAAGGTGAATAAATAAACAAACAAAAGTTCTGAAACAAGAAAAAATAAAATAAAATAATTTTTTAAAAAGTTTTCAAAAAATCAAAAAAAATTTTTTTTAATCATTTAGAAAATATAAAATAGTGGAAGAAATTAAACATTATAGACATATATATTATCCAGAAATGATTCTGAGCAAATTCCTGGTATATACTTCTAGACTTTATTTTTCTTATTATCTATTAATTAGAATTTTGGCCATACTTCGTATTTTTTATTAGTAGCAAAAACGATACTACACTGCATAGAAAACATGTGACCTGCTTTCCTTGCTTCATCTGTTGTTACTAAATTTCCGCACCACCGGTCTACCTAAGCGCAGTGGCCGGGATTCGATCCCCTGCATGCTGTGTCCGCCCCGCCCCTGGGGAGATGGCGATTGTGACTGGTGGGGGGTGGGGGTGCACGCCTGTAAACCCAGCGCTTGGGAGGCTGCAAAACTGGAGAATCACTGTGATTACAATTAACATAGTCAGATCCTATAGACCCTGTCAACTCTGTACACCAAATATGTTTTTTAAAAAAAATCTACCTATATGAGTGTTTCAGTGTTAACCCACTTGTCCCATCTGAAGGAATATCTGTACTCATTCAAAATTTTTTCTCAAATTCTGGCAATAGCAATTCCACACACACCTAATGTGCTCGGTTTTATAGGACAGGCTATTGGGGATCCAATTCCTGAACTGTAGATGCCACGGTACCTCGGGCATAAAGCAATTCTCTGAGCTACTAGAGAAAAGGTGCTGTGTGCTCTGACTTGAGAAGGTGTTAAAGTCTACCCAAAGTAAAGGCACCACATCCTGATGCATGCAATGCGACCTGCTGCACCTGTGCATGCGGGCCTAGACTTGAGCGTGCCCTGAATACGAGCAGAGACCTACACCGGGCTACTAGGTCAGGCACTGCAGAAAACATGCATACATACATGTGACAATTTTAAAAAACATATAGTAAACTGAAAGGAGAGCCAAAGTCAACAAGCCAGTCATTCCACAGCTCGAGTGAGGAACTAAAAGACAATGTGCTGGCCATGTGGGGAACACTGCAAGGCAAAGGGGTGAGCTGGCCCCAGACAACACGTGGGTGTTCAGTGCAAGGTGGGCTACCATAATGGAAACGCTGAATGTGTTGGAGTATACATGTGCCCATGTGATATTGGCATATTTATACTAACAAATTACTCATTGTTTATCTGAAATTGAAATTGAACAGAGTATCCTGTAGTTTTAGCTAAATCTGGTAAAGCAAGCATGCCCATAGACATGGTCTTGTCATTGTTAGATTATCCCTTAAGAATGAATTTATATCCTCAAAGGTGACATGAGATGATCGTTCAAACTGGATGGCCCACTGCCACACTGCCTGTTTATATAACCGTGGTAGTCACAGCATTCCTGTGGGAGGCGCTGCTCCATCTAAGGTGCGGAAGACCCTGAGCAGCAGCCCCACCCACAGGAGCAGAAGCTAAGATGTAAAAGTGAACACAGTGTCCTTGATTGGAGGTTTACAGGCAATAGGAGCCTCACATCCAGAGGGTCAGGCTCTCCACTGGCTTGCTTTCACCTGTGCTGTACAACCTTTTATATTGAATGGGAGATTGCCAACAGCATCAAAACTGGGTTAGAGCCTTTTGCTGTTGTGGTTTGATTCCCCTAAGCAAAAGGGCTGAGGAAAGAAAATTATCACAGAGCGTTAACAAGCAAGCAGCCGAGAAAGCGCTCTCAGGAGCAGAGAAGTGAAGGCGAAGGAAACAAAAGCAAAAATAAAGTGTATTGCACAAACTCCCAGTGAGTGTATTACATAGTGAACGCATGTACTCATAGCATATAAAAAGAGAATAAGTATGCAGTAGAAATGGTTTTTGAAAAAGAGTAGGTGGGGATGAGAAGATAGCTCAGCAGTCTAAGCACCTTGTGCCTAGCAAGCCCAAGGACCCCAGGTTCAATCCCCGGTACCGCAGGCTGAGCCTGCCACCTAGATCAGGCGTGGTGGTGCACACCTGTAATCCCGGCTCTGGGAAGGCTGAAACGAGAGGGTCACTACAAGTCCAAACTGCATAGTGAGACCCTCCCCTAAATGAAAGGAAGAAGGAAGGAAGGAAGGGAGGGAGGGAGGGAGGGAGGAAGGGAGGGGGAGGGAGGGAGGAGGGAGAGAGGAAAGAAAAAAGGAAGGAAGGAAGGAAGGAAGGAAGGAAGAGAAAGAAAGAAAGAAAGAAAGAAAGAAAGAAAGAAAGAAAGAAAGAAAGAAAGAAAGAAAGAAAGAAAGAAAGAAAGACTAGTTTAGTGAGAAGACAAAAGAAGTCAGGGCACGGAGATGTTGATGAGAAAGTCTAGTTTAGGGATTCAGCGCTGCAGGTCTTCCTGCCACCACCTCACTGCGGATCTCCCTGGGATCCCAGGCCCATGGGTTCTACTACCTGAGCAGCTTGAGTGAGTCTCTATTCTTGCTGCCAGGTTTTCATAAAACCACACAAAATCTTTGCTCAATAATCTATTTTGCACTATTCTGCCACGTACGCAGATCAGATCTCTGTCTGGGTCAGCTCAGAGTAGTTCTTTGGTCAAGCATCTGTGGAGTGCATCGACGTGTAAATGAGCAACGCAAGCTGCTGCGCTCCTTCGATTCTCTCTAGTGGGACTGACGTGAACCTCCGTGACTGGTTGTCTCCTCTGGACACTACAGTTACACTGAAGGCCTGATGAACTTTTCAACTTTATCTCCTGCAACTCTTATTCGCAGAATCCTCTTTAAGTTTGTTCTTGTTGTTACTTCCTAAAGCCCTCTTTATCCTCCTTCAGGCCTGCGTTGGGATAGCTATTCACCACAGCTTTCATGCGTCCCTGGTGCAGTCTCTCTTTCCCTCTCCCTCTCCCTCTCCCTCTCCCTCTCCCTCTCCCTCTT
>PVJA010012646.1:41383-51582 GCA_004027025.1 Myocastor coypus | reverse complement strand
TGAGCTCACTTTTGTAGCCCAGGCTGGTCTCGAACTCGCACCAATCCTCCTGCCTCAGCCTCCCGAGTGCTGGGATTACAGGCGTGAGCCACCACGCCCGGCTAGCATTACTTTTTTTAAAAAACAGTTGACACACTGCATATTGTCCTCACAATAGTTATACTGAGCACAGGATGTGGGCATGACACACCTTCCAATTGATATTGGTAAGGAAAGAAAAAATATTTAGAGTTCTTTTATTAGGGAGAGTATACGATATTTACACATGTAGGTCTGGTTTATTTCACTAATGAGTATATGTTCAATATACATTCACTTATATATGAAGTCTTCCAGCTTATCATTCTTTATAGCTGAGTAATATTCCATTGTATAAAAATACCACATTTTTTTCAACCATTCTTCAAATGATGGACATTTTAGTTGTTTCCAAGAATTGACTATTATAAATTGGGCTGCTATAAACATAGGTGCACAGATATTGCCATGGTATGATGTTTTCAGTTCTTCTGGGAAAATTCCCAGTAGGGGGATAGCTGGATTGAATGGGATTTCCAGTTCTGGTTTTTTAAGGATCCTCCACACTGCTTTCCATAATGGTTGCACCGATCTGCATTCCCACCAGCAGTGGAGAAGGGTTCCTCTTTCCCCACAGCCTCTCTGGCATTTGTTGCTGGAAGTTTTGTTTTTAAACACTATCTTTTAAACAACTTTTGCACTAGACATAAAACATGAATTAAAACTGTGGAACACCTAACAAATACTAGATATGACAATTAAATTCTAAATATACAGTAGAGTTAAAGCAATGACAAGAAAACTTAGCATTTTAGAAATTATATTAATAAGAAACTCTAAATAAACAGATTAAATATCCGAACCTATGGCTGAAGGTAAAAAGAAAAAAAAAAAAATACAGGAAGGACAAGTAAAACAGAAACGAGAAAAACAATTACTGAACCACGTAAAGGGCATGGGGACAAAACTAATGAAAGAAGTAGATCACGTTTGTCAGCTTAGCAAAGAAAGGGGGAGTGGCAAAATTACTATATATGAAAAGATGAGAATGAGGAAGAGAATCACAGCTAGAGTCAGCTAACCTTCTGTCGATACTTGTTTTTCAAATGATTTAGACAAGCTGTTTCCGAAAGTGCATAAAATATGCACGGAAGATGTTCAATGGGCAGTGAGTTTAAGTTTCACAAGGTAGAATCTTCTAGATCTCTTGCACAACAAATTGAATATAGTTGACATTACTGGCCTTACCCCTCAATATGGTTATGGTGGCAAGTCATTTTATGTGGTTTTTCATCTAAATAAGAAAGCAAGCACGAGGTTCTAAGTTCAATTCCCAGTAATCCCTCCCCTCCAAAAAAACCAAAACAAACAAACAAAACAAAAAACCCTGTACAATTCATCGGTTCTCAATCTGTGGGTCATGACCCCGGCAGGCGTAGAATGACCAAAACACAGGGATCACCTAAAGCCATTGGAAATCGTAAGTGTAGCAAAATTACAGTTTTGAAGTAGCCACCAAAATTATTTTTTGGTTTGGGGTCACCGTAACATGAGGAACTGTATTGCGGGGTCACGGCACTAGAAATGTTGAGAACCACTGCTGTACATAAAGCTGTAGTAAGTACAGGGTTGTGGTGGCTCACCAAGAAACACAATGGAAAAACAGTGCAAATATTTTCAAAATAGGAGAGAAATGGCATCATTTATGAGTAGAGGAAGACAGATTACTGGTTATATAACATAGGACTTTTAGAAAATTTTCTAAAAGAAGAATGGACCATGTCTCGTAGTTTAACACATTCTGGATAAATAAAAGATTTAAATATTAAAATAAATGGGTCCCTAATCTACTAGGAGCAAGTATGGGAGAATTTTTAAAAAGAAGAATCCAAATGAGAAAGGTCTTGCTAAGTATGAAAAACAGGCTACTCAATTTGAAATCAGTATTCTACATGGTGCCTCTCTTCAGTGAAAGATGACATATTTACAGGGACACACACCACACAACATTTACAACAGCAAAAGTCAAACAGAGAGCTCATCCGCAGTTACAAAGTTAATGACAGTGTGCCTCATGTAGCATCTGGAGTGAAGGAGGTGGCTCCGGGGTACGGAGATGGAGTGACATCCACATCTGTCCTTAAATAAGAACAAGGAGCAGAACTCTCGCATATCACCCGAGGATAAAAAAAGTGCCTCAGCCACGTCTGTGGGTAGAAGTGGAACTGTGGACATGGTGGTCCAGAGGGCCGGAAGAAGTACTTTCACCGTCTGTCCTCTTGCACCTCCAGAATTTTGAAGAGTGTCTGTGTATGTTTTATCTTTGCAAAATAAATAAAGCAAATAAACACAGTGCACGGCTCACAGCGGGTGCTCTGTGGGATCAAGGGGTGGGGGCTGCCCGCAGTATTCTGAGTCTTTTCCTGAGGGGCAGGCAGTGCCAAGAGTGGGCCTCCTCTCAGAGGCACCCCTGGAGTAGGCCCTCATTCTACCACTTACTTGGTAGCCATAGTGAAAGAATCTTTCTGATTTTGGAGTTGCTATCTCTGAAGAAGGGAGGTTTCAGCTACTTCACAGGACTGTGAGGACTGGCACATTACATTAAACTCCAAGTCCCTTTTATGGAGGACACTCAGTAGACATAATTATGCTGACTGCTGGAGACAGTCTGGCTGTGAAGAAGGTTCTGGGCTTTGTGGCTGCTAAAACCAGTTCTGATAAAGCCTGGTGTCATAGCCCATTTTGGGCTATGCATTTTTAACAGTCAGGCCTTTGACTCTCAGGATTGGTAAGTGAACACCAGGCACTTTATGAAGACTTTGTTCCTTAGCTTTTTCTTCATACTTGCAAGTGTCACTCAGATTGGCCCACTCCTGAGCAACTGCAGGCCAGCATGCTGGCTAAGGGCTCAGACTGCCTCTCTCCCATCCTGTGTGGCCTGTCCTGGCCCAATAAGCTAAAAGGGACTGGGAATACAGCAGTTCCCTGCCACACAGAAGCACTGCTACCATCTGAAATATCCTATATCTGAATGGGCTGATTTGGAGGTTCTTCCTCCAAAGAGGAAAGGCCTCTTACAGAAAATGGCAGGCACCTGAAGCAGGAAGAGGAGCAAACGTGAAAGGCGAAGTGCCTGGGTAAGTTGCCAAGTCCAGCACAGAACGGCATCCAAAGGGTGCTCAGTGGCCCATTTGCTGGAAGGGTAGGCAAATGGCTGGGTGAATGGATGGATGGTAGGTACATAGCTAAGTGGATAGACGGACAGATAGATAGGTGGAAGGGCATGGACACACGGGGGCATAAAAGTAAGATAAGTCTAGGATAATGCTTCAAAGACTACTGATTTACTAGGAGCCTCTGTCAGGCAGTCCTTAAGTCTCCCCTAGCCTCATGTCCCATGTGCACGTGAAGAGGACAGCAATCCCTTGTTCATCTGTCTTCTTCATAGACACTCAGGGCACCAAGCGAACATGGACAACATCCTACCCACCCAGGCACAGTCACTGCTTCAGTCTTAGAAGAGTTCAGAAGAGGGGCCAGGCAAAGACCCCCAGAATGGCAAAGGATATAGTGAGGAGGCAAATGGTAGCAACCAAGGCTTCTACGGGGCAGATGTCTGAGGCTGAAAGGCTGGGGACATTTATTCCAGTAGAAGAAACTAAATCTGCCCCACAAATCAGGGAGATTTAACTCTGTGTGGCTCTATATTAGGGCCCTGTTCTGGGCACAGGGCTGGAGACTAGGAAGTCAGGCTCCAGCTCTGCCCCTCCCCTCCCAGAATGCACATCCACGCTGCCAGGCCAGTGCACACCCGGGGCCCTAATCCTCATCAGACTGAAGGTGTCTCCTGGACAGGAACCAAGTTTAATTTTCCCTGTGCTGCCATGACCAGGACAGTCTCTGGTACATAGTAGGTATTCATAGATAGTAAATAATGAACAGATCAATCTGTCAATCCAAGAAAGAACATACTCTATATAACCTCAGACAAAATTTGTAGAAACTATTTCATCGTTTGTCTACAGGACTAGTAATAGTAACCTCATGAATTCTTACAGGCCAGATAAAATGCATGCAAAAAGCTGTGGCCCTGAACAGTGCTCCTAAAATGTGCTCTGATCAAGGCTATGGAGAGCCCCTCACTCAAGATACCAGGTGACCACTGTTTCCTGCGATGGCACTATCCTCATTCCTACAAGTGCTGTCCTCAAGTCATAGTTTAGAATTTCATTGCACAGGTGTGTTAATTTGGTGATTATCTGCCAAAAAGTATACTGAAAAAGTGTACATGCTATAATGTAGTAAATATCCAATTTGTATTCACCAGATGTCTATACAAGATAGCACAGACCAATAACTGATGTGTCTAGGAAGACATAAAGAGTTATAAACAGAGTGTTATCCGCTGAAGAAGGAGGTAGCGGATAGCACCGCAGTGGACATTCCAATCAGTGTGGCAACCAGCTTAGCTCCACATTAGTCACTGTACTGGGTACCTATGGAAATGCCCAGGAGAAGGTCCTCAAAATGGGCAGCCAGGAAATTTATTAGTTCTGCCAGAGGTACAGATAGCCCAGCCATGGCATGTACACTTCCCACCTGGAGGATGGGAATAGCAAATGCATGTACACACACACACACACACACACACACACACACACACACACACACACACACACACATTCCAGGACGTTCATGGACTGAGACACAAGAAGGCATCTCCAAAGCCCCAGCCTAGCACCCAGCTTAGGTCCTGTTGTGAGCCTAGCCCAGGCCTCAGCCCAGCCTCAGTCCTGTCCTGCTATTGGATCATTTGCAGAAGTAGATCCAGGTTCTGAAATGTCTTTCTATAACAGAGAAAGGAATAATGGTGATTCTAGGTGCGCCTGTTGTCTAGGGCATGGTTCAGTACATGTCCTACAGACTTCCCTGTGGAGATGATGGCCACGTCACTTACTAAGGATGTGGGATCCTTAGCATCTACAAATGAGAAAACTAAGGCACAGGGGACCAGACTGCTAGCCTAAACTGTGATTCATCATGAGGACAGAGCAAGGCTTGAAGAAAATCCAAGTCAACTGGTTTAATGGTGACACATCGCCTGTGTGTGACCTGCAAGGGCCAGCCACTGCAAGAGGCTCACAGCAACTACCACAAGCTCTATGTACAAACCACTTATACAACTCGTACAACAGTAAACATTCTGCAACAATCTAATTGTCCAACAATAGAAGAGTACATTTCACGCCAATCTGATGAAATGTACAATATGTACAACACATTTTCTCAAGCATAAAAAGGATGAAACAATACAATAGGTCAGTTCTATGCAATTAAAAATTGGGGAATCATAAAATAACTGGGAAATAAATACAATGAAATACAGATTGTTTGGGGGGATAGGAAAGAGTTCATTTCTCTCTTTTCTAAATTTCCCAATTTTCTCTCACTTTCCACTGTGAAAATGTATGCCTTTTGTGAAATGAGCTATCCAGGTGGAAAGGTCGATTCTGGTGTCAGAGGATCAGCTATCTGACCCAGGATCTACTCACTCCTAGTTGTGCAGGGCAAGGCAAGCTGAGGTCTCCCAGACCTGGCTGAGCTGCATGGAGCCAAGTACAAGGCTGGCCAGGGTTGTTGGGGGCTCAGCAACAAAACTGCAAAGTCCTCACTCCTTGCCCAGCAGGTATGACATGGACTTGCAACAAGCTTATTTTAAAATAGTCCTGTTTTGTTTTTTAATTAACCATATGAGCCTGCTCCAAGTCAAAGAAGGAATCAAGCTACTCAGAGCAAACACTCCCAAAGAGAAGGCAAGGGCCTATTCTGGAGCCAAAGTCTGGTAGTCTAACCTAAGCCCCCTCAGGCCATGTGAGCTCTTGGGAGCCACAGCCTTGGCCCATCCTTGGAGGGACACAGGAGACTCTTTAGAGGAGTCCAAATCTTGGAGTAGGGGTGCAGAGACCCCAAGACCTTTGTCAGAGGTCTGAGCCAGACTACTCCCTGTGTAGACAATAGGTTAAGTGGATGGGTACTATGAGGCAGGCAATGAAGACTACTCCCTCATGGCACAGGTAGGAAGCGAAGGCCACAGGCACTTCACCTTTTCCTCTCCTGTGCCTCGCTGCAGCCTAGCCTCCCATAGACTAAGGCCTCTGCCTGAGCTTTCCCTGAGGACAATGCTGGCAATTCAGCCACATCGTTTCTTTCCCAAAGACTCTGAGGACTGTCCCTCCATGACATCAGAGACATGATGACCACCCAGAGAGAAGGCAGAGGGAGAAACGGGGCTGGCCATGTCAAGACCCCTACAGCTCTACAGCTCTCAATTCATCAGCATCCTGATCCTTTTACTTCAGAGCAAGTTCTCCCTCCCAAAACACTTAGGCCTAGGCTTTCTTCTCAGCACAGGGCCAGCATGACTCTGAGGCAGGGCAAATCTCCCTCACAGACTAAGAGGGCATGGATAACAGGGAATCAGACAGAGCACAACACTTTTCAGGGAGTACCAGATACCCCATGCTGCAAAGGTGGAGTTTCTTGCCCCAGAAGCCCTGCGAGACTGCTGAGTCACCCATGTCATGGAAAGCACCCAAGACAGGGCTCAGATGCTTGACCTGACTCAAGTGGCAAAGTCAAAAGCAGGAGCCAGGTCTGCCAAGGCTCAAAGTCAGCCATCCTCTGTAGACTTCGGGCCTCTTTCTGCACACCCAAGGCCATGCACTTAGTCATACTAGAGGATGCTCATCTTTGTCTATAAACAGAGATATATAAATGTATAATTTGTGAAGACTCATAAAGAAAGTTCTGCTAAGAAGTGGAAAGTCTCATGCCTATAACTCTGGGAAGAGACAGTACCAGCTCAGTCAGGGCCCCTGTGGGTGACTCACCTGGGATATAAAGGCAGCCCACATGTCCAGTTTCTAAGACAACAGAGATATTATGGGACTCCCAAGGCAAAAGTCACAGGGAGAAATGTGGAAACTGCTGGCCAGGACCTGACCCTCACACCTCTGAGGTTCTCAACCCATCATCAGCACTGTGGCGAAGTCTGGAGGTATGACGACTCCTGAGAGCTGAAGGTCACAAGGTCATGGACCCAGCCAGGACCTCCCTCTCCACCACCCTCCCATGGGTGATACTGCAACACTGGCTATGCTGCAATTACAGCAGAGTGAGTCACCTCCGGAATCCAAGATCTGCAATGTCCACATTATACTAAGTAGGCACATAGTCATCCAACAAAGAAACACCACCAAGTCCTTTAAAAAATATTCCTATCATTTGACCTAGTAACTCTATAACTAGAAGACCATTTCATAAAAAAAAAAAAAAAAAAAAAAAAAAAAAAAAAAAAAAAAAAAAAAAAAAAAAAAAAAAAAAAAAAAAAAAAAAAAAAAAAAAAAAAAAAAAAAAAAAAAAAAAAAAAAAAAAAAAAAAAAAATCCAATAAAAATTCTGTATAAAAACATGCACTGGAAATAGCCCAACCTGGTGTAACTCCATTATGGCACTCTAAGCCCAAAGACAGAATGCGCCGCTGTGAAGACTGTGTTGGATTATGACAGGCCTAAGCAGGAGGGCTGGCACGGGAAGCTGCTCACTGCTGGGTCTCCCAAAGAATCACAGTGCTGCTCCCTTGGGTCTGTGCCAGCCCTTAAGAGGAGAAGATCCATGTATCTGACCTTCCTCAGTGGGCAGAGTCTGGAGGAAGCAGCTCATTGTGCGCAGATAATCAGGGAGAGGATAGGTTAATCTAGTCTCTGGACAAGGTTCCATACGGAGAAGCCCCCTGAAGAAAGGCTACCCTCTCCCCCGTCACTTGGGGGGCCACCAACAAGGAAGACCATTATAGGGAAAGAGCTCCTCGGGGTGAAATGTGTCCCTATCCTTGCTAAATTACAACTTCATTCTCTGCTGAAAAGCTCTTTCTGTGCAGGGCTGGGAGCCAGCGGAGAGGAGACACCCCTGCAGACCCTGACCTAGTCTACAGAGGGTTGGCATGCGAGGAGAAGGGCGCATTCTTCTCTCTAGGGCACAGTCTATGTCCATACGTCTCTAGTGGCAGAGCGGCAGCCTCAGAGTATTGACTAGCTGACTCTGGGTCAAAGTGTAGGTACAGTGATTTCAGGGATCAAAAGCCACATATGTACCACCTGATTATTAGCAGTGGATCCAAAATAGGCAGTTTGATAAAATCACTTCCAGAGAAAAGCAGTGGCTCTCATTCCTACAGGAATACTAAGTTCATCCTTTGAATACTAACGAAGAAGGCGCAGACCAAGGGAAAAACTCCTGGGCACGACAAAGCCAACATGCCCATACAACCACAATGGAACCCTGTGGGAGCAACCTCCTATGGGCTGAATACTAGACTGAATAACAGTGTTTATGAAACACACTTTTCCACGAGCCAGTGTGGGAAACGGGTATGGCCCAATCCAGGTGAATGGCCTCACAGCAGAGTGGACATCACCTACCTGCTCTCTTCCACCACGCTGCATCACTCTAAGTTTCAGAAATGTTTGCCCAACACACCTACCCACGCATGACAACCACTTGGAAAGGTGCCATGTATGTCGTGGTGGGTAGTCAAGGTGAGTTTGAGGCACACTGCACATCTCTCTGGAAGGCACTGAGCCCTGTGAAGACAGGGCCAGACTCACCTAGATGCTGAGCTGCCTTGTCCAGAGGCACTGGAGCAGCAGGGCCCTTATCTCCAATGCTTTCTGCAATCAGCTTCAGCATGTTCCCACCTCAGAGGCACCCCGCATGCCCAGGAGCTCGTACATCTGATGGAAGGTGCCTGGAATAGTACTCACCCCACTGCAGAGGCGCCAGTTGCAGCTGCTCCAGGACAAGCTGGTTCAAGAGCCCCTCCACACTCGCCTCACCGCTGCGCTTCAGAGAGGGCTGAGCCTCAGTCAAGGAAAATCTGTTCCTGCTGAGTCTCGTCCAGGATGGGAGAAATTCTTCCAGATTCTGCACCTAGATGTCCACATGAGAACCTCTCACAGCAGCTATGTCTCCTCCACTCAAGTCTAGCCACGTGTTGAGCCATCCCCATGATGCTACAGGAATCAAGGCACGGATGCACATCAAGCCCTCACTTCCCTCACCTCTAGTTAGAGGAAGTGATTGCTATGTGAGAAAGAGAAATCCACTGGGATAATTGTAATACAACAACTATTATTGCTGGGGGAAATAAAGAAAATGGGAGGTTATTATTCCTGAGTAAAACACGCCAACTGTGGCTGACTACTCAATACGGCCCAAGTGGTTCTTAATGTGCACTGCTGGCCTCATGCTGGTTCCATGTTTGTGGTGCTATCCATCTTGATGTAATTACATCCATTACTACAAATGGGCTTGTTTATGCCAGTTCACAATTGAGCAAGTTCAAGTCTTGCAGTAGGAAGTAGTGGATGGGGAAACGGGGCTTCTAAGCACTCACAGGAGAAATCACTCAGGTTCAAATCTTAAACAGCCCTTGGTTCTCAGTTCTTCTTCTTTGTAAACTAAGTCCCTGAACAGAAGTTGCAATCAAACAAAAAAATTCAATTTCTGACATTATCTAGTGATGGGAAAGTGGAGGGAAAATCTACTTCCTTCTTCCTCTGGCAAGTAAATTTGATCCAGCAAACACATTCCGTGTACCCAAGGCAAGGCACTGGAGCACTTGAGGGCAGGATGCTGTGAACCTTGACACCAGAGGCTCATGTTCTGGATTCAAGATGGCAATTAGAGGCTCATGTTCTGGATTCAAGATGGCAATTAGGGTTGGGGTGGGGGCGGTGAGGGAGAGTTAAAGTGAGAACAGATATAGCCCAAGTATGTTACATGTTATGTAGGAAAATTCCACAATGAAACCAGTTCCTCTGAGTAGTTTATACGCACTAAGATGCCCCTCAACAACCCTGAAAATCACATTTGCCAAGCCTGGGTACAGTGTTCTAAGAATTAAGCACTGGTAGGTAGAGGTGCAAAGGAATGAAACAGAGGCTGGGAGCCAGAAGCAAGAAGCGGAGAGGGGCTTGGGAAATAGCTCAGTAGAGTAAGCACTTGCCTGGCAAGTGCAAGAGCCTGAGTTCAATCCCCAATTCAAAAAAGAAGAAAAAAAAGGAAGAAGAGAAGGAGAAGGAGAAGGAGGAGGAAAAGGAGAAGGAGGAGGAGGAGGAGGAG
>PVJA010012646.1:0-41283 GCA_004027025.1 Myocastor coypus | reverse complement strand
CTCTCTCATGAGTGAGCTAAGATGGTGACATGCTGGCATCTGGGGCCCCTGCCTACCACTCAGCTTGACTTCGGCTACTCTGTTGTTTTATTTTTCCAGTCTTCCAAATAATGCTTTCTCTGCATCTTTCACATGCTGTGCTTTTTGCCTGGAAACACTTTTCCCTGTTTTCTCCTTCCTAATTTCTGTGCCTTCAGGAAGCCCTCCCTGAGCTATTTCCATTCCCTGGCAACCTGCATTCAGTGTACTGTTTCACCACCATCCATGAGATGGTGCAGGCAGAGGCCTGAATCGGAGGCTCAGGAGAGGACAGGCTCTAGCAGTAGCTCAATCAACATTGTTTGATGGAAAATGAATGGCAGTGAGCAAGTAGGTGGGTAAGCAGTTCTGGGGCCACACTCCACTCACCACCACATCTCAGTACCCTGGGCCTTCGCATGACTGCCCACTGTATGCGCATCACACCGGTTCCACCCTCAGAGGCATCATGCAGAGCATGCGGGCACACCAGAAGACACCCTTCCGGCCAGTGCAGCCCCTTTCTGCTGCTCTCTGGGGAGAACTTGCTCTCCTTGTTTTGTAGCTCAGCAATGGCCCTGTTACACGCTCCCATCCCTGAGGGGCCTCAGTCCTTCACTCACAATTTATCAAAGGGTTTTTCCAAATGCAAGCTCCTCTTTTCTCCTAAGAGGAACCCACCAATTTACCCAGGCAAGGCATGCCCACAGTGGCCAGGAGCACTGCTCTAGCTCTACCATCATCTATGACAGAGCCACTTGTGCATTAAAAAAAAAAAAAAAAAAAAAAGAAGAAGAACATCAAAATCCCTCTTCCTCAGCTTAGGACCCAATTCTCAGCAGGCAGACACCGAGGCAAGCAAGCTGTGGCTCAGACTCATCAGTGGCACTGTGTGCCTAAGTATGTGGCAAGAGCCAAATAAGCCCAGCTGCACTGGTGTGGTTTAGACGGAAAGCTATGGTCTCACACTCCCCAGGACCTGAAGACCTACAATTCATGCTCCAGGTAGTTAACAATTCCCAGAGAAGGAAATGCTGGGCTTTTAGGGGTCTTCTAGTCTTAAGTGACTACGAGTCACTCAAATTAGGGCTCCATGCACAAGGGCGCCGATGAAGGATGTTTCTGAAAGTTGGTGGATGTCATGGCAAGTGCTGTGCCTGTTCCCTTCCACCAGATGGGTAGTGGTGGTGGTTTGTCCACTACACAGAACAGAACAGCATCCACTCTAAGTTCCTTTTAGCTCCAGTGTCCAAGCTGCTCACACAACACAGCACCTCCAGAGAGAAGATGGCTCCCTCCAGAATGCAAGGCTTCAGTCTGGCAAGAACTCAGTCTGCAAAGAATCCATGTAGGCAAAGCTGTGGAGACACAGGTGTGTTCACATGCTGCTGTCCTATTTCACAGCTGGAAGCAAGAGAAAAAGATCTCTAGGAAGTCAAATTTTCTAGGATATATAGTAAAGAAGCAAGATGCAAACCAGCACATGCTGTTGCTGTAAAAAAACATTAGGGCAAAACATAAGACTGCACTGACATAATTTCAGAAAGAAATTCTAAATGATTATACAAGAAATGAATAGAAGTGGGCACTGGGAGGCGAGGCAGAGAAGATGGGCATATCTATTTCTTTAAAAAGCTGAATTATGTGCACTTATTTAAAACAATAGCTAAGTTATTTCAGGACAAGTCAACACTAAAGGTCCCTTGACAACATTCAGAACAAACACTATATGGCTGCAGCTGAGCTGGAGGGAGGTGGGACCCATGCCAGGTCAAAGGGAGAACACCCAAGGGTACAAATCACCCTTATATTTGGGTTTAAAATGCAAATTTAAATGTGTCTTTTCTTCTGTTTTTCTCCCAGTCTACAGAGTATATTTTTGCTTGTATGAAATTAAGAACTGAGCATGTGGCATGGGACTCTTGTGTTAAAACTCTTGCCAGGCTCTCAAGGCAGATGGCGGTGGTGACAGGGCACAAAGCAGAGCCCATTGGCTAGCTGGGATAAAGAGCTCAGAGATGATAAGCCAGGGATCAAGGTTCTGTATGGGTAATTACAAAGGTGCCAGATGAGGCAGGGCTTTGAAAAATATCCCAAATATATACTTCTATATTAATTTGCTTTCAGAGGTGAGCTATAAAATGATACCACTGAGCTAATAAAGCTAATTATGTGATGCATGGCCTCTTCCCTTGCAGTCCTATAAGCCACAAAAATAGTCTCACATTTGGTTGACCAATCAGATGCCATTACAGCCCTCAATAAAATGCTGCAGTGACATCTGGCTGACCAATCAGATGCCATCACAGCTCTCGATACAACGCTGCAATGGCAATAGCACACCTCCTAGTTAAGTACACAGACCCTGACACTTGGAGGAAGGCATGAACAAATAATGACAATGACCACAGTCATTCCAGCACTGCTGCTACTGTACAGACTACGTTCTATAGTGAATATCTAACCTGTGTCTGCTCCATTGGACCTTCACTGTTTTCATATTTAGACTTCAAGACATGCTTGGTATGAAACAGGTACTGTTACTTCCAATCATTTTCCTAAAAAACAACCTTAGGAGGGAATCAGAAAGCTGCCAGTGCCAGGAAAGGAATCATGGTTGTGACCATGACCCTTGCTCTAGACCCCTACTTGATTTATCCTATTAATTACTCACCATAAGGCTGGAACACAGGAACTGTGGCTCCCACCCCCTTGATAGTAAGGACCCTCCGCTCACAGGGCTGAGTCATGCCAAGGCCACGGGGCTGCCAACAGCCTGAACAGCATGGCAGAGAGCAGTCTGGCTAAGAGCTCTCCATGGTGCTGAATGGATGCCTCCCTGCAAGGTCCTTTCTAGTCCACAGGAGTGCAGTGATCACATTTCCACATTACCCATAGGTTCTTGTCTCTGAGGTTCTGCCCGTGAAAATTCAATGACATAGGCAACAGAGGACTGTGCTGATTCTGGCCCAGTGGCTTTGAAAAAGCCTTCTAATCACATCTACTTTTTAAAGACTGATGATGCCTGGTGCTTGACTGAGAAAAACTTAAGTCCCAGTTCACTTTAAGCTCAGTTCATTTTCTTGGCTAAGGAGGCAGTTCCCAGCATCCTCTCTTGGAAGCACAAATTCTACTCATGGGAGGAACCAGCAAAAGTCAAGGGAATGAATGATCTTTGCCAGAAATGATGCAGAAAGAACTATATAGGTAGCCTTTAGTTGCCAACTACATAGGGCCACTATTTATCAGCACGTCACTACCCATACAAGTGAGAGCACTTGAACATTTCCTTACTCCACTCCACTTGGCACTGAGGAAAGTGATCCTTCCTTAGAGCAGTGAGCTGTGAGTATATGCTGTCCTTAATGGTCCTAAGCATGCTTCATCCCACCAGAAGCTGAGGATATAGTTCTTCAGTAGCAAAGGGACAAAGGAAAGCTTACAGAAGTTGTGTTTGGCTCAATACATAGGTAATGGATGTGACATATATCCTGCTCTTTCTGATATGAAAGCTCTTCCAGACCAGCACTTTCTGATATGTGAGTCCCAGCAGCACACCTCTAACACAACCCCATACTTTTCAAGTTGAGGTTCAGGAAGCTGGGAAATCAGGCAAGACAGGCCATGTTGCCCTGTGCATTTAGAGCCTGTGTGCAAAGGCAGGCAGTACAATCCTATCAGAAGCACATGTGGCCTGGACATGCCATGCCAAAGTAGGAGCAGGAGAGAGAACACCTGTACTTACTTCCGGACCAGAGCTGCAACATAAGCTATGTTGCTTACCACATTGCCGCACTGTCCAAAATTCTTCAGTGACTGTCTGTTACTCTTCCAACAAAAACCTCAACTCCACAGTATCTAGCAAAGCATGTCAGCTTCTTCATACTTTATTTTTACTTTCTTGTGTATGTGTGCACCAGTCGAAGGCCATGTCATTGGTGACCATTGCTGCCTCGGTAATCTTGCTCCTCCTTTCCCAATTTCTGCAGCATTCTTGCTTCACCTTTCTGAGGAATATGCATCCATTCTAGACCTCACACCCTACTTTATCAGGTGTCCTCTTGGATCAAGATCCCAGAAGCTCTCTTTTCCTTGCTCACTGGCTGTCAGCACCATGCTCTGTAGGGCACAGCTTGCACTAGCTACACAGTACTGAATTTGTTTGTGTACTCAATTCTGTATGCTTGATTCACACCAAACCACTAGAGAACACCTGACATACACTAGAGATGAAAAGGTCAAGTGAGAGTGTGCTACTTTTAAGAAGCCCAGCCATTCATTATGACTCTTCATTACTTACTACATTTAATGAACTGATCGATATTTGTGCACAGGCTTTGCAGACATTTTCATGTGTGCCATCTCAGTTAATCTGGGGAGCCATGAATATTGCTTCCAAATTAGAAAAACACAACCAGGTGGGAAAAAAAAGCTGAAGCTGAATGAAATACCTTTCCTCTTCTGTTGTCTGCTAGGCTATTCATGGTGAAATATTTGCTAATGCACAGAGCAGCTTTTCAGGTCCTTTCTACATTTGTGTGGCTGAAGTTTACCACGACCTAATTTGGTATTCTAGAAAAATAACTGCACAACCAACTTTTCCAGTGGGGCATGTGAAGCCCAGTGGGAATTCAAGAGATTCTCTTCTGCAAGAAGGTTCTATACCTGTGGAGCCCAGGTGTGGTAGCTTTTCCTATCCAAGAAGGAATAAGCACCACGCTCAGAATATCTGGGTTATCAGTCAGGGTCTCATGAGCAGGTCAGAAACCACCATGAAAGAAGTGGGTTTGCACCTGGTTCAGAGTGAAGTGCTGCAGGGTGGGTGCTGCCTGGCAGGCATGTTTTCATTCCGGGCACCTCTCCATTGAAGATAGGCTGTGTCTCACATGCCAGTTCTGCCATGAAGAAGTACAGGCGCAGGGACTTAGGCAAGCTCTATTTGAGCTCAAATAAATTAGCAGATTGTCACAAATAAAAATTACACTAATAAAAAGACTGCTTTAAATAATTAATGGGCCTCTCTCCCATGACTTTGCTTTCTAACCTGCACCATCAACTTTCAGAATGCTGATGGTGTTATTGCTCTCATCTCAGGAAGGGCACTGGAATGACAGCTGAGTGCCCCTCGGCTCAGGACAAACTGGACAGAAAGCCCACACAGCAGGCTGCACAGCCCACAGGAGAGGTCTACAGTTGGCCCACTGGTACAAGCCTTGCTCACCTGCGAACATTCTAGAGTCCATGATGGAAAGCAGGTGAAACAGACAGAGCTCTTAGGTGGAGAGGCAGGTGTCAGTCGGCAATGAGTCCATAGTGTGCAGCTATTTCTGTAGGCTTCCTCTAAACAGTGGAGATGACGGGAGGCCACTGCAGAAGGAAAGGCCTGGACACTACTAAGTGCAGCTAAGGGCACAGCTGCCCTGAGTGCAGAGAACTGTGTCGGCCCCAGTTCTGTCACTTACTAGCTGGGTGAGCTGGAACAACCACCTTGTAACTAAGTTTGCTTGCCCATGAGACATGGATTAAAAAAAAAAATACTTCTAAAAGCTATTGTGAAAATGAAGTGAATAAATCTAGGTGAACTGCTCAGTTTGTTACCTGGTATCTAGTGCCATATGGGTGGGAGCCACTACTCACACTCTATAATTTTATGATTGTATTAAATAAAATGCACATGCTTATGATAATAGCCACACCAAAAACACATGGAATGTGTATATGCTCAGCATACACAAACACAATTCACACACACACACACACACACACGCTCACACCAAACAGAACCAATGCTACCCCCAAAGTATCCTTCCCTACCTTCCTGGGCCAGTGAAACCTGCAGTCAGCACTCCTTTTGTGTCAACCTTGATTCCTTTTTTAGTGATCATCAAGTATGCATGGCCACTGCATTTGGACTCGCAGGGCGACAGCAATCAATTCTGTGACCATCTTACCTTACTCCCTTGCCTACTGAGGCCCAAGCAGTCTGGGACATTTGACAGCGCTGCCAGCCAGGCACAACATTTTTCTCTGGCTGCAAACTCCCCTTTCATGAAAGATTAAAGGCCTTCGAACCAAGTTATTACAAACAGCTCTTAAAGCCAGATTCCCTGAAGGCAAATACAAAATGTAACCCTGGATTTACTTAAGATGATCAAAAAATCAGCTGTACTGATGACAGGAGTGGTTTGTATTGAAATTTATTTAGATAAAAAATATTTCTCTAAGCATAACTATTAAAAAAGTAGGGTACTGTGTTTTTAAAATCTTATTTAAATGATCTAACTTTTCTCAAGAGATGAGAAGACAGAAATCCATTAAGAAGTGTCTTGAAAAAGATTTGAGAAGCGAGTTAAGCCAGAGAAGGAAGTACTAAGCCATCAGACTGGGCAATTTCATCCCCACCTCAGCCTTAGGAGAGTGAGCGGGGAGGGGATGGCAACTTTTCCTTGGGAGGAAATTGAGATCAAAGTCCAGCTGTGACTAGGATGGGGGAGAAATGACCTGGCCATGACCAACTAAGCCAGGGCTTCATGCCTAAAGTTTCTGAAGGCTACAAAAACATCAGCAAATGTCTCAGACACTGGTGAGCCTTGTGGGTATATACAGGGTACCAAGTGTTTGGAAGGCCACACACAGGCCCCTCCATACTGTCCAGCCTATGGCATGCACTGTTCTGGAAGAAAGCTTCTCCAGAAGGCAAGGCTACTTACCCAGGACAACAGCGCACCATACATATACATCATGTGTATTTGCTGGGCCTCTGCACCCCCCCAAAGACCATCTATCCCTAGGCTGGATCATAGACTCCAGGGTATCTGAGAGCTCTGCTTGCCAATGGACGCTCAAGGGTCTACTTTATTCATAAAGTGGCCAAACTAGTTAAATATCCTTCTCCAGACTGATTGGGGAGATCAGTGCTTAGCAGAATACCCGGCAGAGATTGCCTGAGTGTCCAAGCCATCAGCCTCTGCAGAGACTGGCCAAACCATGCCTCCAAAGCTTCTTGTTAAACCTACAGATTGGATTCAGATGGTTCAGCAAGTCTCTCACTGATCCCTGAAAGGCTCTGTAAAGGGAAATTTGGAACAGAAACAAGGGAGAAGAGGAGATGACAGTAAGCCTGTTCAATGCTTATCCCTCACCTGTTTCAATCACAGATGGTCAATGCAGGCTGGCTCTGGAAAAGGAACCAGGTCTCAATCCAGACTAATCTCACTGGCTGAAAATCCCTTCATGTGGCGTTGTGACACTCAACACAGGGCAACTAAGCTGCTAAGTTTTCAGTTGGTCACACTGTAAACGAGAGCTTCACCCTAACAAATGGTTCTAACTTCTGTGTCAGGGGTCACAGTCAGCGCTAAGGATGCTCTAGTGGAACAGGGCTCAGCACAACCTCTGGCACAGAGACCCTCAAGAAACAGAGTGGGTAGGGTTCTACTTGACCATAAGGTAGCACCACCTGCTGAGGGGAGACTATGCAGGGAATAATGACACTATCTGTACTTCTTAGAGATTATGATGAATGAGAAGGAAGGCCTGGGAATTGCTGGAGGAACCAGGGCAAGACAGGAGGGAGACCAGGGACTGGATGGCCACTAAGATGATAAGCAAGGTCCACTGCCTCCTCAGAGGCCAGGGTACAGAGTAGCATGGCATGAGCTCTTCAACAGGAAAGGAGGGTGGTACTCATGCCTGCTGATGCCTTCCTGGGTCAGGGGCTCTGTCTGCACCTTGTGCATCTGACTTCAGTCAAGTAGTCAGCAAGATAGGATCACAAGTTTGGCTCCAAGTTTGTTAGATATACAGGCTCTAGAGTTACTGAGCTTCCAAATTTTCTTTATTTTTTCAAAGAGTAGAAACTGCCCATCTGATAGATGAGGGATAAATGAGATGCTAGTACACTATACTGCTGGGCATTTGACAGGTGACCAAAAGGGAGAGTGGCTTAGAACTGATTCTAACAATAATGCTCCACAGCAACCAGTCAGCCACCTTGGCTGAACACCATGCACTCTGGCCCTTAGGGCCACACAGCCTCTATATCTGCCTAGGTGGCAGGGTCAGCCTTAAACCCTGGGGCTGTGGCTCCTAACAGTGGCAGCTTTAGTGCTGCCCCATAGTCAAATGCAATGAGTTTTCCATCAGGCACTGAGGTATCTTATCTGCTATTAACAGAGTTCACAGAGTTGGCTACATTAGGGTTTTCCAAGTTCAGCAAAAATTGTGCAATGCTGGTAGCTAGAAGATAACAAGAAGGTTAAGGGAGAGAATACCAAGAAGGTGAAAGTACAAGCGGGTCTTATTCAAAAAACACTGACAACTATCAATTAAACTAGGTTCCTGGAGACCATATGCTGCCTGTAACAGGCAGGGACCCCAGGGTACCCTAGTGGAACTGCATACATACTAGAGACAGGCCAGTTTTTATGACAAAAGACAACGTCAGGTGAAAATAGCCTTTCAGAAATGAGCAGGCCAGTAGAACAGGTAACAAAGGAGAATGCATTCTGTGGTTTAGGGGTCTTCGTTGCCCACCTCAGGATGAGGACAGAGCGGCAAAGGGAAAAAGCTGTGGGTGAGCTGGCATGGGCTAAGGACCACACAACGGACAGGCACCTGACCACCTCTTTGTGCTCCAGCCTCTCCAAGGATGCAAGACCAGGTCTTTCGTGATACAGTGAGAACAATACATTAAGTAGCTAAACGTAAGAGGCACATAAGAAACTCTTCCAAGTGGTCATGCTATTAAAAACTTATTAACAGGATTTATGAAGTGAAAGAAGTGTTCTAAAGGAAGAAAACAGTGACATACCAGCTCACTGAATCGGGCCCAACTCCCTGGGGTGTAGCTCAACCCCAGGCCAGTGAATTCCAGGTACAAATACCATCCAGGTTGCCACTGCCAGCTACCCCTCTGATGGCTGGATGCCCTGGGTCACCCTCTCTATGTAAAACTGCCCTGTCCTTGGAAGGGTGAGGACCTCATGACCTGTAATGGCTGATGCATTATGTCAACTTGAGAAGTTCAAATTTTAAGTGACTCAGCAGGCAGCCACAGTCCTCACTTTGTGAACCTCTCCTCCTGTGCAACGGTAGGGCACCGCGGCGGTGTGAGTGCTACGTACACCTGCCCTAGGGGTGGTGGTCTGCATATAACACGGGAGGAGGGAAGAGGCTTGCTTTCCCCACCTCTGCTCTTGCTGCTTCTGCTAGTTTATACCACTCTGCCTTGGAGCTAGCCGAAACCTCCACAAACTAAGCCAAACAAACCTTTGCTTCCTTAATTCTGAGTGTCAGATGTTTGCCTTGGCAGTAAGAGAAAAGTAACCAACACATGACCTCTCTAGACAGTGTAAAAAGTGCCACTGTAAGGACCACCAAGCACAGTGAGGAGGCCTGAGGAGCACCTGGTCAGCTTCTAGAGCTCTCAAGCTGCCCTTCCCAGTGTCTCCATCCTAGTTTTAGCACAACACCCCATCCCTTCCCCAGGGTATCTAGGAACCTGGAGGAGTGTGAAAGCAGACAGACAGCATCACTAGAGTGTTCTCAGGGGCACAGTAGGCCTGAGGAGACACACCCTCACAGACAAGTGTACATGTAGCTAAGGTGATATTCAACTTCCTTTGAAAAATGTCTACCTGGCCTTACATGTTCCATATGGGTAACTTCTAGTAACTATGGATGGGTGTCAAATTAGGTTCAAGTTTCTTCATACAGTCGAAATATTTAGAAAAGATTACCAAAATGTATAATGAAATTATTAGAAAATTTAGTCTTTGGTCTTTCCATCTGTTTAAATTCAGATTCACAATAGCAAAAGTCTACTATCCACCCCATGCCAGACATCTGGAACCACACCCCTGTGTGTCTCTGTTCCTTCAACATCCACACTAGCACAGCCAGCACCCAGGAAATGACAGCCATGACAGCACCTGGATACCAGCCCGTGACCAGCACAGGGGGCCAGGGAGGAGCAGCCTGGGCTAAGCCCTTGGCCAGCAAACTCATCCGGATGGGTCCCTGGATCTGCCTGACGAGTAGAGGGCTCCCCTCAGTAAGATGTGCTAGTTGGGTGGGAGGACAGTGCGGGTCTGAAACACGGGAGAAGTGAGGCAGATGAGTCGATGCCCGGTGTATGGTGAGGAGCACATGCCCATCTTGCTGCCTTGCTGCCTTTCTCTTCTTTACCCCTCAAGAATGGAGCCCACACTAGCTCTGCATCAAACTACTGGAGTACAAGAAAAAAGGCAGCTGAACCCCACCCTTTCAGAACACACACTCCAGTAGGCACTGTGCTCAGGCTGTGAGTCCTCATGCCCCCTTCCCTTACAGTTCAGTTCATGGGCCCTTCCATCTCCATATAAAGTGCTTGCTTTTTCACAAACTCCTTGTGAACCATCTACCAGATCTAAGTTCACTTCTGCTTCAATGAAAGAACTCACCTGCCATGGATATTTCAGAATACAGCGAGGCCTCTAGAATGTTCTGAATCCATAACCCCAGCCTGACCATCCCCACAGCCAGAGTCCATGCCTGATAAGGATGACTGCCAGACAGTGTGGAGCTCCCTCTTCCTGGTGATGTTCTTTGATCACACAGCATTCACAAGCCTCCTTCTTCTGAGGCACTGCCCACCATGTCTCTTTGATAGCTTCTGTACATCAGTAAGCACCCACTCAAGTGTCCCCTCTTCTTAAGGCCTCCCTCAGTTACTTCCACCCAGCAGTTGCTTCCTCTGAACTTGCAGCACTGGGCACAATGCTGTCCTTGCTCTCCTTATACTTCCGGGCTGACTGGGCTATGCACAGCAGCCATCTTGGCTTAACATCCATCTGTTGAGTGGTTCCCAAATGGTGCAATACTTTTGTGGGTGCTTTGTCAAAATTGCTGAACAAATCCACAAATGAACAGGGGTCCAGCTCTCCAGAGTGTCACTCACTCACCTGAGCACCTGCTCTGTGACAAACATGGGTCAGGTTCAGGGTAGGGTCAGTGATGCTATAAAACACTCTTTCCTGGCATGGTCTTTATGCAAACTCCTCAGTCTTTTCAAGATGGCACCTTCATGCTTGGCTATGCTGTTCTATCCATCCATGTTTTAGCTGTCAATCTTGGAACTTATTAATCCTAGGCCCTGAAACGAACCCATTAGGACCTGCCACTAACATTAGTATCAGCACTGGCAAAAATATGTGATCCAAAGTCAAGAGCACTACTGGTCCAAGACCTTTCCCCACACGGAATAAATACTTCATTAAGTAGGCCCTCTGAAGCATAAAGTGGTTAGGAAAATACCAACCCTTTGGCCCATGTCTCCTTACTATGGCATTTTAACCACTGGTTAAAATTCTCTATGTGCACAGCATGCTGGGTCCTGTCTGTCTCACAGCAGGAGAGAAATGAAATTCTGCTGTGGCTAAAACATGGTTAAAATTCAATAGCCAAGCCCCTCTAGGCTCCTTCCCAGTGGTCAGAAGCCCAGGCAAAGATGGGGTTCAATGTGAGCACCATGAAAAGGATATGATTCGCCAGTGGATGTCCAGTTTGCTGTTGATCTCCAATCCTCGAGCTTCCAGTCTCTCCTCTTCCAGCTGCTTTGGACTTGCAAACTGTCCCTTTTCTCCAGGGGATTCTGGGACACTTTCAAAGTTGAACTTGTCCACTTGGATAGCCATTCTAAGAGAAGAAAGAAAACAGCGCAGAACTCATCAGTGGGGCCATTTTTTTGCGGCTGGCTCTTGGGGGAGCAGCCCAGGCCAGCAGGAGATGGTGTAATGAATCATTACTGTTAGTAATTCATCACAGATTCAGTCCAAAAACATGAAACGAGAGGCTCCCATGGTGGTCAGGCCTGCAGAGCTTGCTCAGTGCATGTTTATACCTGAAGACACAGTCACAATGTAGACCTCTAAGAAGGCCTGTGTCATGCCACAGCAGAGTTTAAATTATCTACCGCGGTGAGGCGGACAGGACCCAGCATGCCATGCACATAGAGAGCAGAGACATGATTTACATCCTTTCCTGGACAATCAGAGAACACTGACAATGACCTGAGTCCCCCAAACTCTAAAAGCCTACAGGACAGTCACTCCATTCTTGGGCTCTGTATGACCTCGCTGCACACTGCCTATCCCAACCAGATGCACTTACCAGTCACCACATGCCCACAGATGTCACAGCACCCCCTTCCACTGTAGCTTCTTGACACCCAGATTCCAGATTCTCCTTCAGGGCTCTGCTCAATCCCAGAGCCTCCATGCTGGCCCCTCACGACTGCTCTGACCCTGTTGGCCTTCTGACGGTTTCTAGAGTACAACAAGGTCTCTCTGCCACAGTTCTTAAACTCAGGGCTGAACTCTGCAATGTTCCCCTCCCAAGCCTTGTCTCACGTGGATCCTCCTCAGCCTGCAGGCTGGAGCTTGAGAGCCCTCCCCAGAGTGTCCAGGCTACAGCAGCATCCTCGCTCATTCTCTCACCTTATTTCCTACTGGACTACTTCATTTATTTCTGGCAGAACACCAATGATGAACTTAGATTAATCGTTGGATTTGTTAACTCTTGGTTCTACCAGAATTTAGCTCCCCACTAGCAGAGAGCCTCTTGGTGTTGTTAATCACCTAGAATAAGGTGATTAACCTTATTCTGGCCTAGAATAAGGCCTAGAACACTCCATGACTCAGTAAGTAAATGAAGAACTGAGCCAATGTTTCTTTCTTCCTGCTCACTGCTTGTCAGGGCCTTAGACCCAATACCAGGAGATCTTACCTGGGAGAGGAGGCAGCTGCATTCATTCTGGATGCTCTAATGGTCTGTGGTCTGTCCTCACCTGAAACTATCACAGTGATGGAGGCAGGGCCCTAGCTTACTGACATGTGAGCCCCACTTAGCACACAGTAGGATCTCAGTAAAGGTATAATATATGGGTGGAGATGGGGGTGCAAGAAAAGTACTTCCTGTGAGGCCCCTGAGCTCTGACTCCAACCTAAAGATAAGTGAGAGTCCACACTGAAATTTTGTGTTCCTGCTACATGGTGCTACAGTCAAAGTCTTCAACACAACTGTCCTTTTATTACCTTCATGGCCATTCAGAGAGGAACTGCTGTCAAGGGAGAATGGTGTGAGAGTGCGCCTAAAGATGTGGTTTGAGAAGCCGCACTAGATGGAAAGAGAGCCACTGCTGCATCAATAAATCTATACGGCTTGGCCCAGAGTATATATATAGTGTGGAGGCCTGGCCGTGCCAAGACAGACACCCTGCTCAGAGTACGTGGGCACATGTTTGTAGCAAGAGAAGCTCTTTCTTTTCTTTTCTTTTCTTTTCTTTCTTTCTTTCTTTCTTTCATCTGTTTACTTTTTTATTGTTTAAATTTAACAATGGTTATATTACATATTTTCATCATCAGATCAGTTTAGATTAATACATATAGGTGTATATAAGATTGATCAAACAATTGAACATTAACCTTTCTAAATCCACATTACTTTTTTTTTTCTTTTCCCCTTTCTTTTTTTTTTGTTTGAAAGTTGACATATTGCATATTGTCCTCACAATCGTTCTACAGAGTACATCTGTCTGTCTTTAACTTACTTACTTACTTACTTATTTACTTATTTACTTACTTTGTGGAACCAGGGGTTGAACTCAAGCCCTTGTGCTTACCAGGCAAGCGCTTATTCTACTGAGCTATCTCCCCAGTCCCTTTAGCAAGAAAAGTTCTTAAAATTACATTTACTACCTTTTTGAGATTTAAGCAAATCGCTTACCATAAAATGTTGGAAAATAAAAAGAGCTTTAAAAAGAAAGTAAAGACTCAATCTATTACTTTTATGCCAATACCTCAATTCCACAATACTGTGAAATATTTGTATTTTGCATGGTTGAAACCATTATATCCGTATGTATAAGTCACTGTGTATGTATCATACACACTACATAAAGGCACAATTTAACATCTTGTTTTTTTTTTTTTTTTATCATCTCAATATACAGTACTATGAAGATTTTGGTGTCATTAAAAATCAGTCTCCCCAAAGCTTTGCACAATAACCTTATTTAACACTTGATTTTTAGCTCCTAGTTCATCCTCATTTTCTAAAGGTCTTAGTGTAAAAAAGCTCCAATGAACACTTCTGCACCCAGAGTTTCTGTCTGCCCTGATGCGTGGCACACAGAATCTCCTCCAGCAAGTGGGATTGCTGACCTGCAAGTGTAGAAGGCTTCCAGGGCCAGGCCCTGTTCAAAGCTTCACAGGGATGCTGTCCAGGAACAGTGCAGACCTCACCCCACATCCTTGGAAATCACAGAGGGCCATTTCCTAAGCTTAGCTAGTAACAGGCATGAAATGCTATCTCACTGAGGTTTTAAGGTGCAGGACTAGACCACCCTTGAAGTTAAACACTTTTGGCAGAAGCCTACTAACTACACATGTGTTGTTCCACTCCCATAAGTTACCTACATGTATATCAAAACAATTTCTAAGTTTTGACCCAGCAAAAACCTCTTCTCATTTTCCCACCACAAAGTTGGACAGAACAAACTAGTGTTATTTTCAACAAAAGGTTAAAAAATATTTCCTAAATTTTGCCAGAGACAAATTTAAATTCACTGCCTGAAACCCCAGAAAGATTCATAGCTTTCGTCTTTCAATGAGTTTGCAAACATCTCCAGTGTTAAACTCTCCTCTAGTGATAGGGCAGCTCCAAGCATAAACACTACTAAGAAATGTCTCCGGAAAGTAATTCCAGACCTGTGTCATGCTTTTGGAAAGTGTCTTAGTTACACTTCTACTGCTGCTGGGACAAATACTCAACACTCAAAATGAAGGATGGAAAGGTTTATTTAGCTCACAGTTACTGGAGCTTTCAGTCCATACTCAGCTGGGTCCAAGGCAGAGGGGCACATGGCAGAGGCCAGCAGTTCATGGCTGCGGAACAGTGACAATCATGACAGAAGCAACCGACCAACCAGGGTAGCAGAGAGCAACAACTTGAGTCTGTCTCTCACATCAGACTCTCTGCCTTAGCCTATCCGCCTCAGGCCACACTTGTACTTCCCAGCAATACTCAGACCAGAATCCGATCAGTACTAAAACACATAATCCGAGTGGATCATGGATCAAGTCTCAAACTCTAGAAGTCCCCACCCCATGATCACATGAGGCTTTGGGGGGACAATTAAACATAAACCATAACAGAAAGTGACAGCAAAGACACTGGATATCATTAGCCTCTGAATTCATATACAAAAGAAGTTATGAACAGTGACTCACCTGGTTCCTTGGGCTAATGCACAGGAGGGCATGGTCTTTTAAGTGGCTCCTGAGAGGTGGCAGGACCAGGGTCTGCCCAGGAGCCACACATCATAATAGTTCCTTGGATTTCACTTACTATGGTTTGTTACCCTTAATATAGCAAAGGTATCCTGCCTGGGAGTCAGGTGGACCACCTGTTCTTTATGGCTGGCCTAAGACAGAGCCTTTCCTAGTCTCTTACTTAATACTGTCCTAGGAATGGGAGGACTTCTACAAGGACATCACAATGCAAGCATCTTCCCTGTGGCCAAGAAGAGGGGACAGGAGATAATCTCTGTTACAGACATTTAGCAACGTAGGAGGCAACACCCAGGAGCAGGCTGGGAGTCTGGTGGAGCAGAAGCCCCTGGAGCCCTTCCACAGGCTCCTTGAATTCTCTAGGTACTACTTCTCTGGATAAGTCAGGAATACTGCTCACTGGCCAAGAGTCATACTGAGAAGGGGGTTCACGTATGGAATTGTGGCACTTCAGGATGGTCCCTTCAGATTGGTTGAAGGGACTAGATTTCAATTGAAGACAGAAGAGAAAACCAGGCCCTGAACATATCTTTGGCAGATTTTACCAGACATAAGATCAAATTTCAGCTATTTCACAACTCAGAGAATGGGAAAAAATTGCCAGTTCTTTCTTGGTCAGAGGACTAATATCTAGAAGATACAAAGAAATAAAGGACCAGGGTTAGAGCTCAGAGGCTTAAGTGCCTGCCTAGCAAGCTTAAAGTCCTAAGTTTGATCCCTGGCACCAAAATAAACAAAATTTTTAAAAATTAAAAACCACTTAGAGGGGCCAGGGAAAGAACTCAAGGGTACAAGTGCCTTCCACTGCAAGTGCAAGGTCCTGAATTCAATCCCCAGTTCCACAGGGGGGGAAAAAAAAAAAAAAAACTTAGATCCCCAAAACAAAAGCTTGAACCAAAGGGGGGGGGGCATGGAAACAAATAGATACTTCTCAGGAGAAGCATAAATGGGCAATAAAATACATGGAAAATGTTTACCATCTTTGGCTAATAGAGAAATGCAAACCAAAACAGCCTGAGAATCCACTTTCCTCCAGAAACAAGGGCTCTCATAAAAAACCAAATAATGACAAATTCTGGTGTGGTGGCAGGGGAAAATGAACCCTTCTACATTGTTGGCGAGAGCATGAACTAGTACTACACTATGTGTATACATATGGAGAATCTTCAAAAACCAAAACCAGAAACTCCATTAGACCCAGCTATTTACCTTCTAAGTATGTTCTTTCAAGAGTGAAAGACATCATATTACAGTAATACATGCATACCCATCATAATTCATAAGAGCAAAATCTTGGAAATGACCTCTACATCCTTTAACAGATGAATGGATAAACAAAATATGGAATTTATACACAATAGAGAACTACTCTGCCACAAAGTCGGGCAAACAAGTCATTTGCAGAAAAATGGGTCGGCTTTAAGACCCTAATGGTAAGTGAAACAAACCATACACATAGGCTTAAATATCCCATACTTCTCATTTGGCAAGCCCAAAGTATGAATGGAAAGTAAAATAAAAGGTAGATAATAGGGAGTGAGAAGGTCGACCTTTCACAGATACGAAGTGGATGCAAGAAGGAAGGAAAGAGAGAGGGAGGGGGAGGGGAGCAAAAAGAGATGAGAAGCGCTCTGCACAGGCACTGGCTCTCCCAGGGGCTGCAATCATTGTGTACTGCAAGCTTGTGCTAATAAAAAATAAACTTGAAAAAATATGTGTTAGCTCTTCCATGAGGCGTACCCAGCCACATGACCCTCCAAACATTCTCCTCCCAGGACAGTCACAGCCCCTCAAAACATTAATGTCCTTCACGGTCCACAAACCTGTGCTATAGCTTGTGTCTAGATGTTCTCCCTTAAGCCTTGGGCAGCCTTAGGCTTTTTCAGAGGTGGCTAAATCTAGAGTTTGTGATGACTCAAGGTCCGGAAGGCAGTGCTGGGATTAAGAGTGTGAGAGCTACACCTGCCCCAGGGCAGGCGGCTGCATACAGCCTAAGGGACAGAAGAGGCTTCCCTCGTGCCATCTCTGGTTGCTGGTTTTGCTGTGTTTCTCTGCCATGTACTGTTGTCCCCACACCATCCCTGCCTTGGAGCCAGCAGTTATGGGCTGAAACTCTACACACTGTGAGAACTTCCTGGGCTGGCCCAATAGTTCAGCAGATCAAAGCACCTGCAAGCAGGCACAGGGGCCAGGGATTTGATCCCTGGTCCTGCCATGCCAGCCCCACCCATGGGGTGCACTGAGATGGCAACTGAGACTGGGCGTGGTGGCACACACCTGTAATCCCAGCTCTTGGGGGGCTGTAAACAGGCAGATCACTGTGAGTCTGATCTAATAGTGAGACTCTGAAACACCCTGTAGACCCTGCACTAAAATGAAAAAAATTAAAAGTAATCCTTTCTTCTCTTTAACTTTGGGTGGTGGGTATTTCATCTCAACAAGATAAGACATACACATCAGCACTGAATTCTTTGTTTTTTAATTTTTTTGCTTTGCTTTTTGATCTGATGGTACTACTAACTCCACACTGTAGGCACAAATAGTCAGCCCAGGGCCTGGAACACAGAAAGCACTCTGCAAACAGCGGCTGCCATCACAACCAGATCTGATGTCACAAGAAAGGAAACCAAAGGCCTGAGGATTTAAGGAAATAACTTAAGTTTGAAAACAATTCAAAAGCAAGGATATAGAAGAACTTAATTTCAAATGTCAAATTCAGGTCTGACCCCAAATTTTTACCATGATTTGATTCTGTTCACCTCTGGTGAGTCGAGTTAAATAAAATTAATACCTTCATTGAATGCCACTCTAGGTGGGATTTTCTAAGCAAATGTGACAGTGACAGGCAAAAGAGTTTGCAATAAAAAGGGAGATGTGATTTTTAAATTTTCTATTGAAAAAGAGGTGGTATTTAAAACACCATAACACACATCTTGGTCTCCAAGCAGCTGATGCCTGCACCAGGGAAGCCATAGTGACAATATTCAAATGCAAACCAGAAAGGCAGGTTTAAAATCATTGTGCAGACACAATGAAGCTGAACTTCACTGGGAGATAAGTGACAACTGTCAGATGCAGGCTCAGTCTGTGTGGAGCATCACAAGGCTGTTCCTGCAACCATGCCAACTATAGCCCCTGCTCTGTTCAGGGAAGGGGCACAGCCCAGGTGAGGGCAAGCAGCCACCTTCTGCAGTGCCCTGCCCCAAGCCAGCGGACCCTGAAACTGAATGCTGAAATCAGCTGGCACTCAAGAGAACATCTCTGGAGTGCCATCCTCCCCTCCCTTGTTCCTTTCTCTGTCTCTGTCTCTGTCTCTGTCTCTCTCTGTGTGTCTCCCTCTGTTTCTGTCTCTCCTGTTGTCTCTAGCTGGCTGTCTCTCTGTGTCTCACTGTCTCTCTCTCTGTCTCTCTTTCTGTCTCTCTCCTCCCCTCCCCTTCCCTCCCCTCCTCTCCCCTCCCCTCCCCTCTCCTCTCCTGTTGTCTCTAACTGGCTGTCTCTCTCTGTATTGTCCCTCTCTTGATGTCTTTGTCTCCCTATGTATGTCTGTCTCATTTTATCTTTCTGTTGTCTTTCTCTCTCTCTCTCTCCCTCTGTGTGTGTGTGTGTGTGTGTGTGTGTATCTATCTGTCTGTCTATCTATCTGTCTCTCAGTTACTTAGTTACCCAGGGTGGGTTTGAATTTAAATCCTCCCACTTCTGCCTCCCAGAGTGCTGAGATTAAAGATATACACTACCACACTTACTTTATTTTACTTAAAATTGAAGGGGGAAAAATAAGATGTCCTCAAAAAATTTTCAGTCCAGGGACAGCCTCTTCAGGTCATACTAATGCCAGGGCAACAATACCCATAACACTTAGTCTGACTGGGCCTGCCTCAGTGCCGCACAACAAGTTTCCTTATCACCAATGCCATTCTCAGAACATCCCAGAAGGGAAAACAGCCCAGAAGGGCCAACAGCTGTATACTGTAAAATATTAAGTAGTTTTCCCATGGACACAGAGAAGGAAGTAGAACATGGAGAGTTCAAAGCCAGACTTTTGGGAAACTGCAAATTAGGGGGAGACACAACGGCAAGGTTCTGGAAGGCTAGCACAGACCTTGAATTCTGCACCTGTGCTGATGTGGCATCTGAAGATGACATTGTTCTTCGGCTCACAAGAGCCCTGCTGTGGCCTACATAGCTATAGTGCGGGTTCTTAGATACCCCTGGGTCTAGCAGGTCTCACAGAAGAACAAGGCCTGGGAAAGGTCCACACTGAGCTGAGGAAGTCTCTGTATTGTATGGACTTGTCATAGGCCCACAGAGACCCCAGACTTACAGACAGCTAAGCTGAGCTGAGCTTGTCAAAGCGGTAAGGACCTGCTACTGTCCCCAGAGCATAGTGAGAGAGCCTAGAAGCAGGCCCGGACTCCCTGGAGCAAATTTCATTCATCCTGAGAACACAGCCAGAGCTTGCCTTCCCTGAAAAGCCTCCCACCTCACATGTACGCATGATCCTGCTGGGCATCTGCACCCAGCTTCCTCCCTGAGGCCCACGCCTAGGCCTCGTACCTTAGTATCCCCACAGCCCAGCACTGCAAGAGAACGTGTAGGTGAAGGAGGATGGCCAGAGAGTCCCTGGGGCAAGTCCTTCATTACCGATAACCACGCACATACAATGTACACTTGCTCACTCCATATTACAGGAAAGGCAAGGAGACGCTCCTGACTGCATCTGCCAGCTCAGAGGTGCCGGGCCGTGGCAGCTTCCCTCTTGTGCTCGGCCAGTATGGCTCAGGGAGGTGCAACTCCTTACCTTGCATTTCTATAGATGAGTATTTATTTTAAGACTTCTAAGTACATTCTTTTCTTGGTACAGAAAACAGTGTCTAATAAAATGAGATTCACCCCACACGCCACTGGCTGCCAGCTGCCCTCCCTCTCTGCAAAGTGCTGAAGGCCCAGTACAGTCTGGCCTCCTGCAAGATGGGTTGTTTTTAATTTATTTCCTTCTGCATGAGTTTCCTGAGGGAGCAGCATTTCCATCATAGCCAGGACACCACTGCTATGCAGGCCGGAATTCAGGTGTGCACTATTCCAGACAGAATGTCAACCCAGGGCCACCTCCCAAGGTACATCACAGGGATACAGAGAGGGATGGGGAGAAGCAGGGCTCTGGCCCTCAAGACTGCATTCCAGTCCCATCCATACATTAGAGCTCTATGACTAGAGGAAGCTACCCTAAGGACTCCAGGCCTTGGGTGAGTCACCCATGAAATGGAAACCTCACACTTAAGGGCTACTTGGCATCTGAGAACATGCACGTGGATTGCTTGGTATATAAGTGCTGCTCAGAAAATTACAGCTATTACTTTGCAAGGTAATGAAAAAGCTTTAAAACAGATTGTTGGGATGGTTACACAGAACTGTGAAGACAAGAAATCACTGAACTATGTACTTCAAATGGATAAATCATACGGCATGTAAATCATATTTTGATAAAGCTGTTATGGCTGGAGATATAGCTCAGTGGCACAGTGCCCATCTGGCAAGTGCAAGGTCCTGAATTCAATTCTGGGTTCCAAAACAAAATAAAACAAAAAACACTTATAAAAAATGGCTTTTTATACAAAAATTTAGAAATTTAACCATATATAACATTGTAGCAGGACAATCATTTTTTATAATTTTATTATGTTTAATAAGAAATAATGAGACGGTTTCAAAACACATTAGTAGAAGAGCCACAATAATTAATACAATGTGTATTGCTGTCTTCATAGTAGCTGTTTGGAGTACAAGATGCAGACATGACAACTCTTCTAAATACCACTGGTACAACTATTTCTTCTCATTGAGCTAAGAAAAGGTAGTTGTATGCACAGTCCAATATTCTGTAATAGTAGTGGGTTGTGAGCAGAAGTGGCAATGTAGGAAGATGTTGATTTAAGCCTTTTATAGTTCAGCATACTAATCTGGCTTTACTTTTTATGCTTTGTGGCTAAACTTTTCTGCTGGATGGTTAGGATAGTTAAGGCCAAGTTAAAGCAAGACCTATATAACAAGACATGTAACTTTTATATCTGACAAGGTCAGTCAAATCCTCTCAGGATTTACCTTGAAACAGTGTACAGCATTTTGTAGAACTTTTGTCAGTGACAGCCATCTAGCCATCTGGATGAGTCAGGGCCATTGTAGCAGGACAATCTTATGACTTTTTTTTTTTTTTTTTTGCCTGTCTCTTGTTTTATTACCTTTTGTACATTGTTTTATTTTTTCCCCCACATTCTATAGGGATTTAAAGTTTAGAGTATCAAAGACCATTGGAAAATACCTATTCTATGTTATGTCTAAGGTATTTGATATTTAGAAAGATAATGATGTTAAGCTCAACTGTCTACATTATAGGGTAACACTATCACTAAGCTTCTCTTCTGGATGGTTAACAACTTAAGTTTGCAGACCAAAAACTGGAGGAAAAAAAGGGCTACAAGGATAACTAATACTCTGGCCCTAGCCCTTCAAGGTTAGTGAGGACTCAGGCCATAGGAGAACCTGTACTTTAACATCCTGTATCCCAGTGGTGTCCCAAACTTTCTGTTCAAGAAAAGGGCCACGGAGGAAAGTGATCAATGATGCATAGTGTGCCTAAGGAGAATCACCTAAAGAGAAATCATGCTCTCAGGCTTTCACAGAGAGCAAATTGGTCAAGTAATGGTCATGACTCATCCAGATGGCTGACACTGACAAAAGATCTACAAACTGCTCTACATAGTTTCAGGGTAAATCCTGAGGGGATTTGACTGACTTAGTCAGATACAAAAGCTACATTTTTTGCTGTATACATCTAGCTTTATCTTGGTCTTAATCATCCAGTAGAAAAGTATAACCTAAAGGTATAAAAAGTAAAGCCATATTAGTATGCTGAGCTGTAAAAAGCTCAAGTCAAGAACTTCTGACATTGCCAGTTCTGCTGATAACCCACTAACTATTATGGACTATTGGACTATATTGGATTATTTTGCTGAATTCACACACCTACAATATTTGAATGGCAGTGGAACACTGATCTCTGACAAAACAAAACAAAAAAGGGGGATATAAATGGAGGACCATTTTCTGGTGAAAAAAAAAAAAAGGTTAGGACACAGCTACTTTCTCTTAGTTCAGTGAGAGGAAAGATTTGTACTAACAGTGTTTAAACAAGATACCATATCTGCATCTTGTACTCTGAGTAGCTACTATAAAGACAACAACATACAATGTGTTAATTATTATAACTGTCCTACTAACCTGTTATGAAACTCTCATTGCTATTTCTTTCTCATTAAAATTAATTTTAATAAATAAATAAATAAATGGCTATCACAGGAAGTTACACTAAAGATTGAGTGTGATAGCATTTAGGAAGACATCTGTGGGACACAAAATGCCAGACAAGTGCCAGGCACATCTGTGTCAGGTAGATCATCTTCACTCATTGTCCTGTGTTTATAAACATTTTGCTGGAGCTAATATCACCAAGGAACCTGCCTCCAATGGCATCCTCACCTCTGTTGGGACAAAGCTGTGTTCTTCCCTTAGTTACTTTTCTCTTGTTGCTGAGACAAAATACCTGAGACTCAGAATCAAGGAAGGAAAGGTTTATTTAGCTCACAGTTTGTGGAGGTTTCTGTCTATAATCAGCTGGCTCCAAGGCAGGCTGGCGCGGAGCTGGAGCCACAGTTCATAGCAATGGAAGACAGCGAAAGTGGCAAGAGCTACAGGGGGGAGTGAGCAAGCCCCTTTTCTTCCTTTACATCGGAAGGGTGCTACCACCTGCTAGGGTGGGTGTATGGAGCACCTGCACCATCTCTGTGCCCTCCTTTGGTGCAAGCCCAAGATGTTTACAAAGCAAGGACCCTGGCCCCCTGCTGAGTGGTTTAGTTAAACTTCAGAATTTCTCAAGCTGACACAATGCACCAACCATTACGTTCACATTGTGCTTTTTCCCGGAACTACCAGAGTGTCACATAGTGTATGAAGGAGAGGTCACAGCCGTGCTCACAGCCACGTGGCAGAGCACTGAAAACCCTCTTGATACGTATCCAGTCTTGCTCATTTTTGAGGGGGGACTGGGGTCCCCAGTGCTGCTTCCTAGTGTACTGGGACCACCTACACTAAGACCAAAATGACCATTCTGTTCTTCGCAGGTTTTCTGCTATTCACAGAAAGTCTGAAAGACCTAAACTGTCCTGGTCTACTTCTGATTCCATGGGCACTTAGGCACATAACTGGCCCCTTAGCCTTTGTCGTGCTCTGCACAAGAGGGAGCGGCTTGCTACAGAGCTTCCTTGCCTATGTGAAGCCCAAGCTAGGGAGCAGAGCTGGTGTTCAGCAGTGCTGGGCTCTTCTACTTTCTGAGACCTGGCAGGGTCTTATCCACCGTATAACATTCACAGTTAATGGGGTTGGGAGGGGCATCGCAGACAGCACAGTTTAAGTGAGTACTGTCGAGGCAATTTCTGGATAGGCAGATGTCCCACATGAAGCATTTTCAGAAGTGTGGAAGGTGTATAAGGTGACATGAAAAGCAGGCATGGGAGAAAGTGGAGAACATGAGAACCACAGAGAAGAGACTGTTTCACCCAGGCTTGCAACGATGACACACTAATTTCCTTTTTTCATTTCAAGTTGAACCCCTAAATGGGTTTTATTTCCACACAGCAGGGAAGAAACTAAGGAGCAGGGAATAACACGAGTACCAAGAGTGAGGTCAATGAGGAACTCTTTAGCAGTCCAACTAGGCACCTGGAGGCATGGATGACCCTGATACTCTCTCCATTCTGGCTGGTACCCAGAATGCCACCTGGAAGCCATGCATCTAGGTCTAACGCTGCCAAGCAAGGGCCCAACCTTCCTGCATAACTCATGCTGGAGCAGGAGGAGGCGAGGCCCGGATCTACTTGACTCACAGGGGCACACACTCATCTTCCAACTCCAGGACAGAGACCTAAAGGTACTTACAGAAAAGATCTGAAGCGCCACTGTCAAGATTTTCTTAAAGCATCAGGTGGAGGCCACCAGTGAAATGTTCTTCACATCTAGGTTTAGGAGAGATCATGATCTCTCACACTGTCACCCCCAGCAGATCAGGCCAGCTCAGCTCCTAAGTGACCTGATTTCTGCCAAAGGGAGATTATCAGGCGCCAGGTAAAGAGGGTTGGGGAGGAGAGGCAAAAGGTGCGAGCTTCTGTGACACTGTCTTCACAATGTCCCGCCAAGAAGAAGCCATTGGCACACAGGTGTGAGTGGCTCACATAGGTGAGAAGTGGCAGGACAGGTGCACACGGCAGACATGAGCAGGTCTAGAGGCAAGCCACAGCTCTGAGTGGGCATAAGGCCTCAGACTCCAAGCTAATTGGTAGCTGAGAGGACCAAAAGAGTCCAATCCTTGAGTAGCTTTTCCAGAAGAGCCACAGGTAGACTAGTCTGATAAACCATGGCCAGTTGGGGGGTGGGGTAAATGAACACAGAGCAGAGACCAGAGTTTCTGTCAGCTGGCCTCTGTGGTAATGAAAATTTCCCTGTTCAAAGGTGATGGACTTAGTATTTCGATGCCTTAGTATTTCGATGTCAGGCTGTAAGTCTCCCTGCCCTCCACAGGACATTGTCTGCTTTGGAGAACCCTGCAGCTGAGCATCAGGAGGCTCCGGGCACAGGGCAGCACTTACAGGACAAGTGCGGTGGGGCTTTGCACCACCATGTGTGCCCCACAGCCAGTACCTGCTAGTGCTCTCACTTTATTCTCACACCCACCCTGTGTGGCTCAGATCTGACCACAGAGGACACAGGCTGAGCTCCTCCATAAGCTGGCTTGGCCCTAGGAATGCCAAGCGATTCCTCTGATGAGGCAGATGTGGTCATGAACCCAGAACAGCACAGTCCATTTACAACACATACACTGGAAGAGGGAGAGGCCTTCCTAGCCCCAGGATGGAGCCAATGCACGGGTGAGTCTCCACATGCCACGTCTGCAATGTTGACTGGGACCTGGGGAAGGTCTGCTGCCATCAGTAAGTGAATGCAACACCTAGACAAGAATGGATGGCTTAATGGCAATGTTGTGCTCTTTAAAAGAAAACCCTAAAGAAATTCTTGTATTTTACTCTATTATTATTATTCCAACATGGCTTCTCATTGGTACCTCAACTCCAATATATGGAGACATGCCCTGCACAACCCTGCTTTTTCCTGAAACTTGTCCCTTTCACGTGTCCCTGCCTTGCGTAGCCCACTCAGAGCTGTGGCTTGCCTCCAGGCCTCCTCGATATCAGGTGTGTGCACCTGCCCTGCCACATCTCACCTGTGTGAGCTGCTCCCACCTGCGAGTCAGTTGTTCCTTCTCAGTGGGACACTGAGAGGACACTGTCACAGAAACTACCACGTCCTGCCTCCCCTCGTCAAACCTCTTTACCTGGCAGCTGCTAATTTCCCTTTGGCAGAAATCAGGTCACTTACAAGCATAACTGTATTGGTGGGGGTGACAGTGTGAGCAAAGTGTGCAGGCTGCAGAAAGCCCGCAGCACCAGGGAAGTGGCAGGGAGGGCTGTGCAGACCCGCCTGGAGGATGTGCGGTGGCAGTTTCAACGAAGAATGACCAACTGGAAACCAGAAATGCCAAATTACAGAATTCTCGAAGGGTTTGCAAATTGGAAACTGCCTAATTATCATTTGTGTATAAAATCGCATTCTCATCACCATCAACAAATAGTATAAATATCAAATATATTTATAGGACACATATACAGAATAACATGATATAAATTTAGAAAATATAACTTTGAGGACATTTCCAGTAAGGAAAAATTCATTCACAGGGGAATCAGAATGGAAACACATGCATACCTAATACGCAAGACATCCTCCTTTGGACCAGGGCCTGCTCACTATCCCAAGCTCTCCCTGTGTGTCTCCCTCGAGGTGAGGCTCACAAGAACAGAACTGGTAGCCCGCTGGACCCAGCACTCTCATTCAAACCCAGGGGACCCTGAGGAGCAAGTACTGTTATTCTCATTTTCATTGGTGAGGAAACTGAAGAGACTTGATCTAATGAGGGTAACAACACAGGTCAGAAAAGCTTCCCAGACCCTGAATGACAGTGAGGTGAAGGATGGCGAGGAGAGACCCCAACCCAGTCTGTTTAGACAGAGGTGCGTAACAGGAGCTACCAGAGGGCTAGTGTGAGTGGGGCAGTTGTTGAGGCCTTGAAATGGTGTGGGAAGGGTGCTATCTTCCTCGGCAGGTCCTCGAGGTCCTCGGGACCTCGGCAGGTTCTAAGCAGGACAGGACATGGCCAGAGCCTCCATTTCCAGTCTGAGGAAATAGACTGGCTCCAGTGCTGACTTAGCAGCAGATGGATTGGACTGAAAGACCATAGTGAGACAGAAAGGGGTGGTCAGGGGCTGGCCATGACCCAGGAAAGACCAAGGGCTGAAACTCTGGAAGCTGACCGCAAAGAGGGAGTGAACAAGCAAGGGCAGAGTAAAAACCTTTGGAAAGCAGGTGCGGGTGAGGAATGGCACTACCCAGAGTGTGAACCCAGCAGAACACTCTCTGCACTCACAAGTCAGGTGGGAGACCAAATCCATGAGCAAACCACTTCATGAACAGACCACATCACTCAAGGGAGGGCCCTAGCTGTGGGCCCCCATAAACTGATCCCTGCTCAACAGGGGCAGCGGATTCCTCCTTTTCAGGAATCTGCTCTGCTACTCGCATAAATGATGCTTTTGTTTTGCAAGTTTTATGGGCTCTGATCTTTTATTTCTGTACTTGATCAAGGGCTGGGACCTGACAATGAGCCAGGCTCAGTAGTGACGTCTCAGATGCACCAGGCCTGAACTCAAAGAAGAGGTGCCTGCAGCCTTATCCTGTTGTTGATTGGTTTTACATCACTCAGCACCCTGGAGCCTGGAGAAGGCCTGCAGAACACTATGAATCTCCCACAGAGACTGGCCAATGCCTGGCCAGCAGTTCTTAATATCACAAAGAAAGAGCAGAAGCGGGGTGGGGCAGGGGTGTCTCCACAGCGTGTCTTCTGCCTCCACCAGCAGGTCTACTCCATGGGAAATCTGTAAGTGGCACATCCCTAGCAGAATCAAAGATTATCAATAGTTCTTTCTGCCTAAAATCCAAATAGTGACTCTCTTCCAAACATGGACTATAAATGTTAGGTATCCTGTACTTTCTTGTTGGCTTTCCCTGGCAGAGTCAGCCAGGTTGCACCATGTCTGTAATACACCATGTTGGATGAATAAGGTCTCTAAATTTGATGGTAAGGTCTCTAAAATTTACACAACATGGCACAGAGGAAGTAATCCATTCATGAACATGCTTAAAGCTTGGTATTACCATAATGAAATATAAACACACATCTTGGTTAAAAGAAGATGACTTTAAATAGCTCTAGGACAGTCTCCCTTATATAAGCAGTGGTAGTCTCAGGTGCAGGGAGAAAGGGCCTAACCTTTCCTGCACCTTGGACAGCCAGGGGTTCTGGGCTATTTGTTCTCTCCTGGCAAAGTCATCACCCTGCTGGTTTCTCCTTCCTCATTTGCATGGCTTCTTCATCTTCCCAATGACAATAGCATACCTCTTCCAAAACCAAGCTTCTGCTTATGCCCTGCAACTTCAAGGCTACAGTATCAGGCACCTGACATTTGAGGCCTCCAAGGTACCCCTTAGCCAGAGACTTCAGCCAAGCAAAACTGAGGGGTATGTGAGAGTATGGGCTGTGTCGGAGCGGCTTGCCCCGCCTCCCCACACTGGGTCCACCCTCGCTACATTGCCAGGGTGGCTCTCTCTGCTGTGACTCTTCAAGTTCCACCGGGATCCAAAGCCCACTCACACTCAACCCACTCATCCATAAGAGGGGCTAGGGCTTCTCCAGGCCCAGACACAGGGCCTGACACAGAGAAAGTCTTCAAAGTAATGGTCTGCTGCTGTGAGTAGATCGGGTGCCACTCTCAACTTCGCTGGTAATCACCCATACGCACAGGTAATTTAAAGCATGCATCTAGCATCATGTATGGAATAGAGTAGGGCCTAGATGGTACTAATTTTATTTCTCTTGGTTTTGGAATCTCCTAGGTGACAGATGAGGGGACGATACTTACGAAGGGCTACACCCTTGAGCCTTGAATATGCGCTTACCCTCCTTTCAGATTCCTGGAAGGGACAGGCACACACAGTGAGCCTAGGACTTCCAGTCAATCTGAATCTACATGGGATGCGAAAACCATAAGAAGAGCTAAATGCAGACCAAATGTTTCTCCCAAAACACTTTGACGGCGGTCTAAGCAGGAAGAATGAGTGACTCAGGAATACATGGGAAGACAAGGGAGTTAATGAGTAGATCAAACCTTGGAAATGAACTTCCGCTTTGCATTCACAGCGGTGCCTGTGAGGCATGCCTTCAAGGAAACAGACTGTGCTATTTTCACCCCCTTCTTTTCAAGCCAAAAACATTGAAAAGACAAAAAGGTGCCAATGACAGATTAATATGCAAAGGTAATCTCAACCCTTCTATAGCCTCCATATATAACACAACCCAGGTTTGAGAGGAAGAAGGAATTTGTAAAGCAACTTCATTGTTAACCAGTCCTAGCAACCTGCTTTCTGCAGCTGGCGGGCCTGCGTGACCCAGACTCACTCCACCCGTCTGACAAAAGCGACCTGCTAGGAGAAGGCCAGAAGAGGAAGGCGAATCATGGGAGAATGAAGTCATGACAGCAGCATTACTGAGTGCTCACAGTGCACATGACACACACATTAGTTCATCCAATCTCCACCTACAACCCCTTCCCAGGGTGGAAATGCCCGAACAGAAGGCCCACAGTAGGACCAATCCTCAGGTCCCAGTGCTGCCCCCCAGAGAGCTCATCTATCCTAGGCACCAAGCAAGCTTAAGGCCCTGGCCCTCATCCTCTCACCCTCCACAAACTGTCAGGGAAAGCTTCATGACCATTCTAACAACATTCCTGCAAGTAGAATTCATGAAATCACTGGGAACTCACCTACCCCACAAAGCTGTTTCTTGACTGCCAGCTGCTTTAGGCCCTATAGCATTGCTTATAACAAGGAGGGAGGCATGAACAGTCATATTTCCCAGAGGAGGAAAGTAAGGATGATGGCAAGGTTCAAAGTTTTACTGGTGCAATCACAGACCTCTTTTCCACAGGGCCTGACATGTACTTTAAGACAGCTGCTGCTGAGACACTGAAATTTTACAGGTGAGTAGGGATGTACAGGCCACCTAGTCAAGTTCTCTCCTTGCACAGAGCTCTGGGCCTGCAGTCTTTCTACAGTTCAGAAAGAGCCCCTGTCTCAGTGAGTTGCCTAGAGGTATGAGCTGGAGTGGTCCCATTTGCAAACCTGCACCTATGCAGTCTCAGCAGAGGCAGGCAGTGGTTGGACGCCAGTCCATGCTGACAAGAATGAGGTTGGGACCATCACATCGTACCACTGCGTCATTAAGGATTTTAAGTCCAATGCAGTAGAGGAAGAAGAGAAATAGGAATGCTTCAATGAGACATTAAACCCATTTCACCCTGAAAATATAACTGATTTATTGCACTGTAGCAGCTTATGACAACCTGTTGAAAATAAAAACAAGAATCACCAAGTTGTTCTGCCACACATCCAAATTACAAAATGCTACTCTACTGATGATTTATGCTTCCATTTTCCCCCATATTCACAGAAAAATTTTCAAGCATTACAGCAGTACCTAAGAGCAACAATACAATCCCAAATAAAAGGCCAACGAAGTCTAGAGGCAAGGCAGAGGTGAGGACAGTCCCAAAGTCAGCACTGTGGCCCTTACAAGTTCTGAACACAGGGGAAGCAGCCAAAATGACCCTGAGTCAGGCCCAGAGCCACTGAGCCACCACCCAGAGGACACTTCCCACCACCAGGCTTCAGTCATCGCTGCCACAATAGTAGGAGGATGCCCCTGGCTCACAGACGTCAGGCTCTACTACATGGCTCTGAACCCTAGACCTGAAGGGAAATGCCAGGTCAGAACAGAAGCACACTGGACCATTTTGTGGCTTGAGTATTTGTTATGGTTTGTGTCTAGTTGTTACCCCAAAGTCTCATACAGTCATGGGGAGGTCCGGTGGGTGGCTTCTAGAGTTTGTGATTATTGTGGGTATGGGTGCTGCACCTACCCTGGACAAGAAATTTGCATTACAATATAAGGAAGGGAGAGGCAAGCTAGCTGCTTGAGCTGCTGCTACTCCTTTGCTCTTGCTCTTTGCTGTCACCATGAACGGCTGTTCTGTGCTGCCATGTGCCAGTCTTCCTTGGATCCAGCTGAGTATGGACTGAAACCTCCACAAACTGTGAGCTAAATTTCCTTCCTTAATTCAGAGTGTCAAGTATTTGTCCCAGCAATGACAGAAAAGTAACCAAGACACAATTTCTCCCTTCCATGCCACAAGTACTAGGTGAGGTTTACTGACCAAACTCCTGGGAAGGGCTTCCAGAGGAGCCTCCCAGGGCGTTGGCCAACCTCTCTTGTTGCACAGTGTAAAAGGTCAGTTTTTGCCCTAAGTCTGTCACAATGGTATAAGCTGGCACTTCTTAGACCATCCTACACCTCTTCTACAGAACACAGTATATACACTTGAAGACCAAGTATAAAGGCCACTCCCAGAAGCTGCTCCTCATCCCAGCCAAATCAAGACTCCCATCCTTTTATCTCCCTACATAGAAACTTCATCCTGTCTTTTGAGGGATGATGTGTTTCTATTTGTGTGGTGCTTCTTTGTGACCAAACTTTTGCTCTCATGGCCTAGGGAATAATATTCTTAATCTTACCAGCTTCTATGCTGACTACTGGAATGCTCTACCTATAATAAGAAAGTCCATAAGCACAACTATCCTAGCATTTAAGAAATATGGCCCAATTATTAACATGCATATATGCTGATTATACATAAGAAAGTTATGTGATAAGTGCTACTTAAGAACCACACCACCGAGTAAGATATCAACGCTCCTGTGGAAATGACTCCTGTCTCCCATGATCCATGCAGCACAAGACTTTAACAAAGCAGGGCAATAAGACACAAGACTTAGATGCCAGGCCAGAGTAGGGCCCTGCTGGGCAAGAATGGCCACGTGTGCACAGCGCACCAGACCTCCACCCCTCCACATGATGCCTCCCACTCCCTTCCAGTCACTGCTGGACATTTCATTATGGTTCTACCCAGCCCTCGGCCCACAGTGACCAGGTCTTGTCTCTGAGGATCAGAGCTGACTGCATCTCAAAGGCAGGCTCCTCTGCTCACTCTAGTTGATTAGTTTCTTCAACTCTGGTCCCTGGCAGTGTGTCTGTGCTGCACTATGGGGGTTAATTCATACATAACTGATATCTAATTAAAGTCCATGATCAGTTTTGGACTGGTGTAGATCCTACATCTACCTCAAGTTGCTGGGTGAGCCTGGATGAACTATACCATCTATCTTAACTCTTATTTCTTTATCTACACATAATAATGATGATGTTTGTGATTAAGATAAAGATGAGAAATAATAATAAAAAGGCATCCACTCTGGTAAGCAGCAGACATCTGCAATCTTATAGGTCTATCTGATTGTAACATCAACCTATGTTTCTCCATCTTTACCTGATAATAAATTATATAAACCTACAGGAGAAGAACTCATTTTTGAAACATATTTAAAAAGCAAAACAAATTAAGCTGTGTCACTGCTTTCATTCATTCATTCATTCATTCATTCATTCAAGAAAATGCTTATATGTTGGCAGTTCCTGTTTTTGGAGAATGTGGATGAATTGCTGATCACGAAGCCAGCTGGAAAGATGGAGAGGGCAGGGAGAGAGAGGTGGCAACACAGTACACAGCCTACTTAGGAGGTGTGTCTCCACCAGGGACTTTGGCAGTGACAATAATGAGGCATACTTCACCATCTTGGTGACAATTTGCGCAGATGACAGCAAAGCCAGGTCCTTTAAACTCTGCTTTCTGATGTTTCTTGAACTGTATGTGACTGCCTGTCATTCCCACTGCTGAGCAAGACTCAAGAGACCAAGACAGTCTCCTACTTAATAATCAGCCCCTGATTGAGCCACCACTTCTAAGATGCTCAGTCATACCCTTTGATTCTTCCACCTACAGGAAGGACTTTCTGTCTTGCTGGGCAAGCTCCAGAGATTAACCAGTGTCCAGAGGCCCCCTGATTGCAGATGAGAAAAGGTCCCTCTTCTGTTGCTGCAAGTGGATGCACATGTTACTGGCCCAGCTGCACTGCACTGTTAAGTCAGTGTTCATGCAGACAGGGACACAGCTCTGGGCAGAACACTGTGCTGGCAAAAGGGTGAGGTGGAAAGGCCTGGGCAATGCCACTTGATCTGGGGCCCCACACTGCCAGGTGGTCCTTGGGTTGGTAGAGCCAGGCAAGGTGCTCAGGTTTGCCCTCCTCAATAGGAAGGGCAGAACACCGGCTTCCACTGGTTGGGGAATTACGGGAGATAATACTTGTGGAGACTTTATATAATGGCAAAAAGGAAACTGAAAGCATTCCCTGGAAAAGGTGTCCCTCTATCCCATAGGACTGCGGCTCTCTCGCTGTCAGTTACCTCACAGCTCACATAACCTACATAGAGAGCAGATGATAGAGCTCTATGTGGGAGGCCATGAGGCTGAGGGAGACAAATAGGTCTTCACAAGACAAGCCACAGCTAACCTCCTGCCTAGCATATGTCATCAGACCCTGGAGGTCCTGCTGAAGGGGAACTGAGAGATGGATATTCCCAAGTTCCTCCTAAGGTGAATAAGGAAGTGAAATTATTCACTTAAAAAAAGGGGGGGCTGGGAATATAGCTCAGTGGCATAAGCACCTGCCTGGCAAGTGCAAGTCCTGAGTTCAATCCCCGGTACCGCCAAAAAAAAAGAAAAAAGAAAAAAGAAAAAACCCTTGGCCTCAGTGCCACCTGTGTAAGAAGCACTATACCACATACCAAAAGCACAAGGACAAATGAATGAAAGGTGGCCACTGAGATTGAAGCCACACATGCACCTGTGGAGCTGCGCACTCAGGCAGAGCCGGCTATGAGGCCCACGGGGCATGCAGGCAAACCACTTGGCCTGGACCTTCGTAGGAAGAGTGAACCTTAGGCTGTCCAGTGAAGAGAGAGGTTCTCAGGTGGAAAGCTTGGGGCAATGTGGCTCAGGCTCAGAATGAGAGAGCAGGTAGACAGGGGCCAGGCCAGAGGGTAGGCGACCTCAAACCAGCCTGCATCCCCAGGAGGGGCCTGATGACATTAACTATGCTTCCTGGATGCTGGAAACCATGAGAACTGTGCTCCTGAAGGGCAGCAGAAGCTCTGGTTACACTGTGGGAAAAGGCAGGCTACAAAAGAGCAAGCCCAAAATGATCCCTGTTTTGCATAAGTGAGAATGGCCAGACACAGATGTCAAGATAGATGTAGCGAGGGTCTTATCTCTGGGTAATGGATTAAGCATAATTTAAAAATTACTTTCCATGTACTTTTCTTTATCTTCTAAAATGAATATATGCTATTTTTATTTATAATAACTGATATTATCTCCAAGAACAGAAATTTCCCTCCTGGGAAGCTGGAAAGAAGCACCCAGGACAGCAGACGGCTTTGGGATGAAAATAGGTGACTGGGCCAGAAGCCACAGGGAGAGGGACCTAGGCAAGTGGGCAGGGGCCAAAGCCGTGGGGGCACAGAGATTCAGTATGAGCACACGGACGGAGCAGGCGCGGGACGGGCGGCAGGCAGCAAGGGTGGAGAGGCAAGGGGACTGAAATGAGGCTGCTCTGCAGCCGCTCCTGGCAGACGGGCAGAGCAGGCATGAAAACACCCGGAGGCACAGTGAGAAGTGGAAATGCTCACGTAAATGTCACATATGATCACCACCGCTGTACCAGCTTCTAATTGAGTTAAGCATGGGTGATGGAGCTTTCTCTGACCAGCACTTGACAGGGCTGTTGTCGCGCAGCTGCCACCATGCCCCTCACGCTTGCTGCGGTCCTGACTGGCTCTGAAAAGCAGACAGGGTGAGAAATGTGTTCCTAAAACACACAAAGAAGGATGCCTTCCCTGAGCCATTTCAGGAAGTGTTAAGCAAGCAACTCTTCCAGCTTTCCAGTTAGGGACCTGAACTGACAGGCAGACAGGGAGGGTGGCTTTGCCCATCCCCTTAACTACAACCCCAAGATAAAGTGAGTACTCATTTCAAACTGCCTATTTTATGCAAACATTTTTAACTGCAACTCCAAGATATAGTTAAGCCCAAACTGTTCTTCAGAGTCCAAAAAGGGAACAAGAAAACTGGCTAGCATGCCATGCCTCCACTTCCCACCTCTAGCACGGCCCTTCTTCCCAGGGACCCACCAGGCTCTGGAAAACAATGGCAAGGCTAACCTGTCTTTGGACTCGGCAGTTTGGCCAGACATCTTCAGGGTGAAGCAGCACAGATGGAGAGGCAGCAGAAAGAGATGCGGACACACAGAGACAGAGATATCTTAGAGTCAAAGAAATGGGCAAAAAGCCCAGACCAAAGCCTGTGAACAGCCTTAGAAGAGGGAATACCTGGGCACGCACAGGGCCTGAGGAGGCGGGAGAGCCACAGCCAGTGTTCACACCGGAGGGAGTGCACAGGGCAGTGGCCAAGAAATAGGGTGGGCTACTGAGGCAGAAAACTCCTGCTAGAAGGAAGCGACAGGCAGATTAGATAGGGCCTGCCCAGCCCGGACTCTTCCTCCACTCTCCCAGGCCTGCTCCCAGGGGATCTCTGCTCTGGCCTCCCAGCTCCAAGACAACACCTCGCCAGCTCCAGATCTGCACTCATACGGAGGGCAGAAGCACAGGCTGCAGGGGTGATGTGTGTCTTGCATTCTTCTATCTCAAGTCACCCCACAGTGCCCTCCCCCCCAGCAGCCACAGTCTTGATGGGTAAACATACATGTGCTCAGAGCAGCTAGAATAGCCCAGGCAGATGTGGTAACAGTTTACTTAGCACTGCCCCAAATATTTTCAAATTCTAAATCCTAGAAGGAAATATCTAAGTTTAGAGTGGCACAAAAATGGCCCCAGGGCCTAGCCAGGGGTGGTCACTGGTGGTGTCAGGGTCTTGGGAAGCAGGCCCCTCAGGGCAGAACTGACCTGCCTCTGTGAGGGGGCTGCTAGGTGAACAGATGACGCAGGACCTCGGTGTGCCCGGCTGTCACAGACAGTTGATCTGCATGACGGGCCTCTTTTGATTCTTCAAGAGAACGAAAAAACAGACCAAATCTAAAATTTTGATATTTTTTTTAAGTGACAGCTCAATTTGTTCTCACTAGTTTTTTATACTAGGCAGGCCAAATATATCTGCACATTGGCCATGCTTTTAGGGTCTTCGGAAGGGTCACCCATTGGCACACACGCTCCTTGGTTCACTCTCACCCCAAACTTCTCCTCAGAGGGCCTGCCACAGCTGCACCCCCACACATAACTGGCACAGGTGCTCCGAGTCAGGCAGGAAGTCATGGCTGGTTGGAGGTGTGTGGGATATGCTGGCTTTTCTTCATATATCTCTTGTGTCATCTCTGTATATACTGACACAAATTATTAGACAGAGAAATAGGGAGGAAGTCAAATACTAAAGTTTATTTTAATTGCAAAATTTTTGCTATGTTCTATTCCAACCAATATTATCATCTCCATCATCTTCATTTTAAATTTCATACTGTGAAAGCCTCATAGTGCCAGATGGAAGGAAATGAAACATCATAATGAGATGGGGAAAAGATTTAAAAATTACAAAGCAAATGAATCAGACAGCAGCTAGAGTGTAACTGTTCCCCTACAGAGCATGAGGTCCACCCTCCAAGGACCACCAGGGATGGTGGGCACTGGAGTCAGACCACACCCCAGCAGGCCACTGGCAGCTCTGCCCTTACTGGGAACCTCCTTCAAGACCCCCTGACCACATCCATCCAGAGGAGAGGAGGTAAGTGGCAGATGGCCCCTTACCTTCCCAGCCTCAAACTGTGCGGACTTGGGCAGGAAGAGGATCTGCATTGTCCCCAGGGGCCTTGCAGCACAGGGGCTGCCCCGTGAGGCCTGGCTGCACTTCCAGGCCCCTGAAGACTATAGATGAGAGGAGGCTCTCCTCAGGGTGAAGGAAGTCAACAAAGAGACCAAGGCCAGGCTGTCCCCAAACATCCACAGAGGCAAAGTATGTGGGCCAGGCACCCACTGCAGCCAGGGAAGGAGCCCTAGGGAGGTGCCTCCCTTGCTGTCCTCACCAAATGACCAAGGGAGGGCCCTCACAGCCATCTCTGGTAGGCCTGCCTGTGTGTGAGTGAAGGGGAAAGCTTGTCTGAAGCCAAGGCAGTGCATCAGGGCAGGGACAAGGACAGAACCACGAGGGACTGTCATTTTTTCTCAGGGAAGAAGGGGGCCTCCTTTCTCCTCAGCCTCTGAAGGAGGCTACCAGAACCTGGGCAAGGGAGGCCAGCACAGCAGGGTGGGTCACCCAGGCCAGGAAGTGGCACCCAGAAGCAAAGGCTGGGAGGTATGCCTTTCTTACTGTAGGAATGACAACAGGCCCCAAGTGGCCAGCTGATAGGTCAGGTCAGGGCTGGACAGCAGGGCCCATTGTCTACTCTTCACACTTGATTCTGACAGAAGGAGGGAGAAGCCACTTTCGGCAGAAGCCTTCGAAAACCTTTCATAGAATGAGAAAAGGCATTTATTGAGCAGAGGCACAACTGTGACAAGCCAGCTCACCCATAGAAGCACAGCTGGGGCCATGGCAAGCTGGAGGTCCCCAGTGTGGCCATGTTATAAAGGCCTCAGGCTGGGCTAGCCAAGCAGAAAGCAAACAGGCAAGACATGTGCCCAGACCATCAGCACTGGGCCCACATATGCTTGGGACATGGGTCACCCCACAGCTTTTCACGTCGCCTTATAGGCAAAAGGAGAAAAGGACAGAATAGATCTGAAGACTCATTGCATGGCCTGAAGAGCAGCCTCCAGGGAGCATAAGACACACACAAAAGGATACTAAGATCCAAGGCCCATTGGGTGCAGGGCACACATTTGGAATGCCAGCAACTCGAAGTGCTAAGGTGGAAGGATCCCAAGTTCAAGCCCAGCCTGGGAAACTCAGTTGGATTTTTCCTAAAACAAAAATGCCAAGAGGGACTGGAGATATAGCTTTGTGGTAGAGCACCCAGGCTCAATCTCCAGTACCAAGAAAATATTTAATCAAAGAAACTGACCTCAAACTGACACAACTTGGTGTTGAAACCTAACTCTATTATTGACCTTCATAAACCTCAGTTTCAGTATGTCTGTGTAAGTATCAACTGCTTCTACTGGGACAAAGGTAAAATCTGGACAAATTCTTTTTAAAAAAAACAACAGCAGGTGGAGTGTAAAGCAAAGCAGGCAGTAAATACCAGGAAGAAGAAAACACTAGGAAGTTAGTTTAATTACTCTTTTTGAAAAAGTCCACACTTAGCCGGGCGTGGTGGCGCACGCCTGTAATCCCAGCACTCGGGAGGCTGAGGTAGGAGGATCAGTGAGAGTTTGAGACCAGCCTGGGTTACAAAAGTGAGCTCAAGGCCAGCCTCAACTGCATAGTGAGATCCTGTCTCAAAAAAAAAAAAAAAAAAAAAAGTCTACACTTTAGGGTCAGGACAGGCCTAGGCAGCACTATGCAGAAAATAAAACTGTCATTAAAAACTTGTCATGTACCGCCAAAATCCAGAAGACAAAATTTGGTGCAACCATAGCAAGGGGACAATGACACGAAATGCAGGGGAGGAACAGAAACCAAAAAGGCAGGCAGAACCAACCCAAATCTTTGGCTTGCTGTGGAGCCAGCTATGTGCGCAGCAGTCTGTGAAAGCCAGCCAAGACTGAAGATGGCCAAGAGACAGGGTTTTCAATTAGAGCACAACAAAGACAAAGACAGTATTTGCTACTTCATTTTAAAAATGAACTCTCTTCAAAGGACGGTAACAGAACCCAGAGAATCTACAATGTAATATTACAATATTAATATTACAACTACATTGTAATGTAATATTACAGTGAAGAGGCTGCTCTTCAGGCCATGCAATGAGTCTTCAGATCTCCTCTGTCATTTTCTCCTTTTGCCTACAAGGTGACCTGAAAAGCTGTGGGGTGACCCATGCCCCAAGCATATATCCAATGTCTAGGATATAATACAAAAATTAATTAAACTTAAAGAATCAAGGATGAGACCCATTTTTCTTTTTTTTAAATTTATTTCAATGAGAAAAAAGGTAAAATAGTAATGAAACCTATATTTAAGAGAAAAGACAGTCAATAAATTGTTATTGATCTTGAGATGATACAGGTGTTGCAATGAGCAAAGATTTTTATTATAGAAAGTATACTTGAGAATACTAGGGCTGTATGCACACCTACAATCCCACCACTTAGCAAGACAATCACCATGAGTTCAAGACCAGCCTGGGCTACATAGTCAGGTCAGAGCCAGCCTGAGTTACAAGGTGAAACTTTGTCGCAAAAAAAGAAAAAGAAAAAGAAAAAAAATACACTATTCTGGCAAAGAATGACTTAAAAAAACAGCAAAAATGGGGAAAGTCATTTTTTAAAGGAGTAACAGATAAAATAACAAATGGAATATCTTCAATTTAAAAAATGTCCTGGTTGTAGTTAACAGAAAGACAGTAAAGTTAAAGTTAAAAAGATGATCTAATCTTAACATGTGAGATAAAGAAAGCAGAACAAAAAGAAAGAAGGGGGAAGGGGAAGAAAAGAGGGGGAGGGAGAAGCAGGGGCAAGAAGAAAGGACAAGGAAGAGATGAGGGTAATGATGAGGACGTCTTCAAGGACCTGTGGAGCACTAGCAGCAGCTCTAACATACCTGCCATTAAAGTCTCAAAAGGAGAGGAGCACAAGGACTGGGGCTGAAAAATGCAAGCATATAAGCAGGAAATGGTCAGGTGTGCCCTAACTTGGTGAAACACATAACATAGAGATTAAGAAGCCCAAGCAAGAAAATGCAAAGAAAACTACACACAAGCATGACACAGTCAAGCCGGGGAAAACCAAGCATGAAAAGAAAGCCGCGGCATCAGCCAGAGAAAAACAGCTCATTGCATATTGAGGAAGATCAAGCTGAAGAACTACTGATGCGTTTGCATCATAAATTATGAAAGCCAGCATGCAGTGCTGAATGGGATTTTTAAAGTATCAAAAGAAAACAGTGTCAATCAGAATTATATATATCCAGCAAAAGCATCTTTTAGGAATCAAGGCAAAATAAAAACATTTTAAAAGAAAGAAAAATAAGAGAAACTGTCACCAAAGAACTGCTGCACAAGAAATGCTACAGGAAATTTCTTGAGGTTAAAGAGAAAGAGTACCAGATGGAAATTTGAATATTCAGGTAAAATTGAAGTCCACCAGAAATAGCAAGTACCTTTTAAATTTTTCTTTTAAATACATAGTACTTCTAAAAGGAAAAATTACAACATTGTGTTATATAGAGTTTATAATGTTCATAGATTTGCTATGCAAAGGAACTATAACTTCAAGTTTAGCAGGGACATACAAAATACATGGTTGTAAAGTTTCTACCTTCTACGTGAAATGATATCATATTAACTTTAACTTTGTGTTAACTATTAACTTTGTGTCTAGGTGTCCCCCCAAAGCTTCATGCAGTCATGGGGCAGCTTCTAAAGTTTGTGATTAATTAATGATCCAATGCAGGGATTATGGGTGGGGGAGATACACCCACCCTGGGGTGTGTAATCTGCATACAGTGAACGGCAGGGGCAGAGGCTTGCCAGCTGCTGCAACTGCTGCCCCTCCTTTTGCGCTTTGCTGTTTTCTGCTGGCATGAACAGCTAGCTGCCCTCTGCCACATTCCACTCTGCTTTGGAGCCAGCCGAGTATGGACTGAAAGGTCCACTAACGGTGAGCCAAATAAACTTTTCCTTTCTTGATTTTAGGTGTCGGTATTTTGTCCTCATGAGAGACAAGTAACTGAGACACCCACTAAGAATATACAAACAGGTGTAGGTAAAAGTGGACAGTAAATTTACATACAAATACACACTGCGCGCACCAATCTTTCTCTTACTCTTTCCATCTCCTTCCCTTCTCTCCTCTTCCTTTTTCTGGTACTGGGGATCAAACCTAGCCACGGGTGTTCTACCAGTGAGCTACATCCCCAACCCTTTTCATTTTGAGACAGGTTCTATCCTATTCAGACTTAAACTTTGAATATTTGTGCCTCAGCCTCCATCAGATCTGAAATTAGGTTTAACCTTATTACTACATGTATCTAAATAATTCAGAAGAATGCAGTAAGGGGACAACAACAACAAAAAATAGAAACATGCAGGAAAGAAGCAAGAAACAGCAGATTTAATCAGCAATAAATACCTCATCAACAAACTCAATACTCTCATTAAAAAGCAGATGTTGTTATAATAAATTCAAAAAGCTAAAATCAACTACAAGTAACACAATTGAAATATAAAAACTTAGGTAAATTTAAAATAAATGGACTGAAAAAAAGGCATAATAGTATAGCTATAATACCATGGTAGAGTGGTTAGATTAACATGACATAGTAGACTTCAGGATAAAGACCGAAGATAACAGGAAAAGTCCATAAATATAAAGAATGAATCTATCAGAAAGGATGCAAGACAACAGTTTCAAAACAGGAAGCAAAAATTGATTACAATTAAAGGGAAATGCAGACAATTTCACATTATACTTGGAGATCCCGACTATGGACCCCTCTCTCAGTAATTGATAGAACAATTAGAGCAAGAGGGAAAAGGAAATCAGTAACGTCATGAACTGAACAATGCTGCGAAGTGCAGAGCTGGTACACAGAGAGCCCCGTGG
>PVJA010012645.1:0-50000 GCA_004027025.1 Myocastor coypus | reverse complement strand
AGATAAAAGTCTGTGGTGGGAAAATCTGAATGAGAGGTAGACAGACCTAAGGCAGAGTGTGGCAGTTAAGCACACATATCATAATGATGACTGAGAATGCAAAAAAAGTGACAAAAACTGCAAACCAGTGACACGGTCCATGAGTGTAATTTGCATTGTGCACCCTGAAAATAATTTTGACTCAACTGTTGGAAAATATTGTTAGTGCTTCCTTTCAAAATCATATGCAAGACCTTCCAGAATTGAATAAAATTGAAAATTAAATGTTTTTCTGCAGAGCCACTGTTTCTAGCAAGTATGTCTGTGAAGAACAAAGTAATACAAAAAGAATAAAATAATACAGAATAGAAGAGTATGGTAAACTGAATTACTCATCTAAGAACTCATACAGTGAAACTCTAGTTAGTATCTCAGACTGTGACTGTATTTGAAGACAGAGCCCTTAGCAAGGGAATGAAGATTAACTAAGGCTTTTAGACTAGGACTGAAAGTTATACTTGATCCCTAAGACAAAGGGAAATTTGCCCATGCATGAAGATGCCAGAGAAGGCTCATATGAGATAAACGTGGGCATTCATGGGCCTCGGGACCAGCAGACCCCTGACACCGTGGCTTTGGGTTTGTCATCTTCAGCAATGTGTGAAAATGCATTTCTTACATTTACTTTTTTAAAAGTGGGGAGAGAAAAAGAGAGGGACAGAGACAGATAGAGAGACAGAGACAGACAAACAGACAGACAGACAGACAGACAGACAGACAGACAGACAGACAGGCAGGCAGGCAAGCAGGCAGGCAGGCAGACGGAGAGGGAGGATATACACATTCTTTTGTTGTTGTTGGGTGTGGCTACACAGTTTGCACTCAGTGATGGTCGTGGCTCGGCCTCCCCAGCACGGGGATCACAGGCGCACACCAGCACACCTGGTTTTGGGCTTGCAAGGCCTGCAGTACCAGGGTTGGAACTGGAGACCTTGCCAGGAAGGCACTTAGACTGCTGAGCTCTCTCCCCAACCTCATTTCTTACATGTAAACCACACAAACTCTGGCATTTTCTTAAGAAAGCTAACACAGGCTCTGTCTTTACAACCTACACAATTAATAAAGGTCCTAAATGTAGAATCTATAAATAAATCCAAGTAGAAAAATTAATCCAATGTAAGGAATGGAAAGGAAATTGAATATTCAAGTCTCTTTCACACACACACACATGCGTGCAAATGCACATGCACGTTATAAACATTAAATGTTGCTTAAACAAAAACAGTATCATAGAAGCATAAATTAAAACCACTCAGATGAATAGGAGCGAAAAGAAAGTAATAACACAATGTAGTGTTGGGACAACTCCCTCCTTCAAATATTTATGATGAGAGAAAACTCTTTGGCAATGATTTCACTAGAATGGCTCGTGCCAGCGCAGTGTATCGCAGGGCAATTCTGCACGTGTGTAACATGTATAGCATATGTGTTTCACCACACTTCCACTAGAACATTTGCAACATTGTGTGTGCAAAGACTCTGTGAAGGTGAAAATGTTGTGTCTCCTCCTCCTTCATTTGTGTCTTGAAAGCCTAACGCCCATGGTGGTCGTATTAGTAGGTAACGTTCTTTGTTTGTGATTAGTTCTCAGGGTGGAGCCCTCATGAATGAGGTTAGTGCCATTATATGAGAGCTACTGAGTAGCTTGGCAGCCATTCCTATCCAGTGAAGTAACAAGAAGGCACTAGCTAGAAACCGGACCACTGTTGAAGACAGTACTAGATCGTATTGGCTCGAAGCTGCATTTGCTGGGCCAGGGCTTGACCTAGACAGACGACGTGTTGGTAGTATTTGCCAAGAGCAGGCTGTGTTTCAGTAAAAACAGGGGTGTGCCTTGGACCCTGCTTCCCCTAAAGTAAGATCCAACCAGAAAATCATCAGCCTTAAAAACTAGAGGTCCAAAAGGCAAGGCCCCACCAGCCCCTCCCTTCCTCAGGGCCTCACAGAGCTCCTGTGGAGCTGAGAAGTAGGCTGGCAGGGGAGGCTGGGCAGGCTGGCCAGAGCCTGCAGTTCTGATTTTCTGGGCAGGTTTGTTTCCAGAAAACACAGATGTGTAGTATAAGCAATAGTGGCTCAGTATGTTATGTTTCTCACTGCAAAATAAATTTTAGAATTGACCAGTTGTAAAAGTACTATTACCGCTAAGGTCATGATTCTATGTTCCTTTAAAAGGTCCTATTCTAAGTGATTTTTTTTTTTTTTTGGTAGGAGAAAAATATCACTCTGATATTGGATCCTATGCTGTAGTCAATTTGGCCCTGGAAAATTAAAATTGTGATATCACTAGTAAATGGCACACTGAAATGACTTGTCTAATTTTGTCCGTCTCTGAAATGCAATTCTGCTTTCATCCTTAAGATTTTAATGAAGGTGAATGATTGAAAACTATTAACCATTTCTGCCGGGCGTGGTGGCTCACGCCTGTAATCCCAGCACTCGGGAGGCTGAGGCAGGAGGATTGGTGCGAGTTCGAGACCAGCCTGGGCTACAAAAGTGAGCTCAGGACCCGCCTCAACTGCATAGCAAGACCCTGTCTCAAAAAAAAAAAAAAAAAAAAAAAAAAGAAAACTATTAACCATTTCTGATATGCTGCTAACTAGTGTAATTATTTATCTGACCTTCAGAGATCCTCTAACTTCTAAAGGTCATGTGTCTTCTACATTATTGATATATGCTTTCAGAAATTTGTTAAGGAAGGACTGGGTACATAGCTCAGCAGCATAAGTATCTTCCTGGTAAGTGTAAGCCCCCAAGTTTAATACTTGGTACTGAAAAAAAAAATGGGGGCATTGTCCTTGTTCACAGAATAAAGTGATCTTTTGATGACAGAAGTGATGTTTGCTGGAAAAGTTTCTCTTACAATCCCTATCGTTTGTGTGTACACACATGCAGACGAGTGTGTACACATGTGTGACACAAATGCGAATGTAGAAAGAATGCCCTATGCAGCACCATCTTACATGTGTGCAGCTGGCTGCCCTTTCTCAGTGCGTAGGAGACAGCAGGCAGGGCACAATATTCTCTGGGATGTTTTGAGCACTGCAGTTCACTATTAAGGTCCGTTAGATGATGATAACTATTCCAATACTGTTTATTTTTCTTAGAACAAAAAGGAAAAGGACAATATGCTTATAGACTTTTATCATAAATTTTTATGTTCTTTGACTTTAAATTCTGTATATATTAGATTAATTAATTAATTTTAATGAACTAGGTCCTACTATGCTGCACAAACATCAGTTCCCAACCTTCCCACCTGCTAGCCCACGGATTTTCCTACCTATTTCTTCCCTTCAACTTACTAGGTCCTTCCGGGTGAAAGCATAGTCATTCTGGTAACGCGTTGAGCTCCCCTGCTGGGTGTAGACACTGTGCTGCTGATGGGTTCTCACTTAGGTCCCAAGTAGAAATGCCGCTGCCCCCTTTCTCAGGGAAAGGCTCGGGCCAGCACTGGCTTTCAGCAGCAGGACGGGCCAAGTGCAAACCATTTCTGGATGAATAAACTCTTGTGGAGAGGGAACGGGCAATGTAAACCTCAAAGGACAGGGATGAAAGTTTGCATCTCTGGGAGTGTCTGAGTCCCAGAGCTAGGAGTTGAGGAAAATAAATGAGGATCACTAAGGAGTCAAGGCTCAACACGTGAGCAAGAAACAGAGCAGAGGTAGTCAGGGAGACAGAAAAAAAAGAGGACCACGGACAGAGAACCAAAGAGAGCCAGTGACAGAGAGGCAGAGAGAAATAGTCAGAGACAGAGAGACAAAGACAGAGACAGAGAGACTATATCTGGATGGACTCTCCTGAGCAGTGGCTTGCAGGCTGAGGATTTCACATTATGGATTCTTCTCTGAGAGCCATGCAAGCTGCTGAGGGCCAGGAGCAGCTCTGGAGCCCTGTTTCCCCAGACCTTCCCATAGCAGATCTGTGCTAACTGACTTCTGAGATGCTGAGAAGAGCTCAGGGTTCCGTACTTATTTGCTCATTCATGCATTCATTCATTCTTTCACTCATCTATTTTAAATGTATTTGGTTATTTCACAGCCTCACTACACAGCTTAGGCTCCCGGGGATCCTCCTGCTATCGGTCTCCCCAGCACTGGGATCATGAACGTGTGCCGCTACACCCAAACTCTGGTCAGCTCAGCTAGCCCTGTGGGTGAGGCTGACACTGACTGCGTGTGGTGCATGGGGTCAAACTATGGTCCCTGCACTTGCCTAAGCTTGCCTAAGCAGGCGCTTTAGTCCACTGAGCTGCCTCCCCAGCCTCAGGGTTCCACTTGCAGGGTTCCCCAGCATATTGATTCTGTCACCAGGGCTTTAGAGACCAACTCCCCGCATCTGATTTCCTCTTCTGGGTTCTCTGCATTGACACTAACTTCTGATAATGGGGTTAGCACATGGATCCATTTCCCATACACTCCAGATCCCATCCATAGATTTTTTTTTTTTTGCTTGCTTTCTTTTACAAGGCTTATTCCTAAGATGCATCTGCGGCTTCAGACCTGCTCTGCCCACTGCATGGACAATTCCTTCTCAGGGCTGAAATACTTATGAAGAAGGGAAAGAAGATAAAATTTCATGGTGAAATACGAAGCAACATGCAAGGAAGCAAGTCACACAAATGGCCAATTAAAGTGGTGAAAATACAGCAGATGCACCAACTATGGAGACAACCTGTGAACAGAGAAAATTGTGTGCCTCAGGCCACATCCCCTGATTTCATCCTTCCACATAGCTGACCATGTACTGAATGCCCTGAGCCTTGAGCCAAGTGAAACCTCTCTTTCTTCAAGGTTTTATCAGGTTTAGTAAATATCTACCAGCTCTCCCCAGTGCCATGTTGGCATAAAACCTTTAACATGTGTTAAATCCTTAACATGTGTGGCTTTGGGGGAAACATCCATGATCTAAAACACATGATTTACATGTAATGCAAGGTACAGATCGTAAATTACAGAAAAGGAGGTGACTATCTAGTATACTAAGTTGGTGTTGGTCCACTGCCTCCGCAGGTATGCGGGGCCGCGTGGCACTAGAGGCAGATCTGAGACCTTGCTCCGGCGGAGCTTTGAGTTCCAGGTCTCTCAATTCCAAGAATGACCATAAAGAAGATTTTTTTCAAATCTTCAACATCGTATAGTACCAAGGTGTTATGGTTTGTGTCTAGGTGTTCCCCCAAAGCTTCATGTAGCCATGGGGTGGCTTTTGGAATTTGTGATTGGTTATTGTGGGCATGGGCTCTGCACCTCCCCTGGGGCAGGTGATTTGCATTTCAACATAAGGAAAGAAGAGCAGTTAGCTGCTTGAGCAGCTGCTAGCTCTCCCTTCAATCTTGCTCTTGGCTGCTGCCATGAAAGGCTGCCCTCTGCCATGTGCCTCTCTGCCTTGGAGCCAGCCCAGTATGGACTGAAGCCTCCAGTAACTGTGAGCTAAATGAACCTTTCCTTCCTTCCTCATTTTGAGTGTCATGTATTTGCCCCAGCAATGAGAGAAGAGTAACCAAGACACGAGCAGATTGATCCAGATTGAAAAGCAACGTAATTTAGAGTTACCCAGATATTCATTTCTGGAAGTTATTATGTGGATTAGAATTGATTTAAAGCCAGCAAAGGCTTTGAAAATAATTCTTCAAACACCAGGAAAAATCCAGATTTATTTTGAAGGAATTCACATAAAATGAACAGCGGCAGATAACTGGCTCTTAGAATCTTTATCCGCTGAGGATGATAGATCTGGGTGATACATAATTAATCATCCTTTGACGGCATTCAGAAGATTAAAGAGAAATAGCACAGAAGCCACCTTGCGTCCCATCCCCCGAAGGAAAAACTAGGAGGTATGTTATAATGCAAAAAGCGCACCAAGCCTAAGAGTGGGAGCATTCTCGAGGGCCTCTGTGGCAGCCCGCAGACGGGGCGCAGGGACAGCCGCCCACGGGCAGTCTCTGTTCACCTCTCTGCTTTGAAATAAATTGTGAACGGTGGATAAAATAACACTGAATGAAACCCAGTGTAAGAAGAAATAAGTTCCTTCCAATACATCAGTTGGCCTAAATTAATACTTTAACAATCGGCACATCTTTCTTGCTTCTATTGGGATAGACATGATTGTCAGTGTGTTTCCACACTAAACATATTAAATTTACTGGCCTTGATTGCTGAATGTCAATGAAACAGCAAGATTTCAGGAACATGAAATGTGATTTCCAGGAGGCTCCTTCTACCCCTGGGCTGATCCACACCAAGAGAAGTGTGTTCAAACCATCGTCCAGGGCCTCTGCCTTTGATCGAGGACTTCCTTGAGGCGTGGTATGAAAGCTGTGCACAGCTCAGCCTTCCCAGGGGCTTAGAGAGGCTCCCACGACGCCTGCCTGCTTCCCCACCCGCGCTTCCCCGTCAGGCCTTGGAAACGTGCCCCAAAATTCTGAGTAGCCCGTTGATCTTAATTCTGTGGCCACCCTCCCCCACCCATTTGCCCCCCCTTCCTTTCCTCCACCCTCCTCCCTCTCCTCCTCCCATCGTCCTCTTTCCTGTCTCCCCTTTTCTCTGTCTCAGAAGAAGCCCAGAGCCAAAATCGAGGTGAGCCCCAGCATCGGGGCGGGTTTCCCGGTGTGGCTTCTGCGTGGACTCCTCTCTCTGCCTTCAGGCCTGTGTCCATGTTCTCCTCAGCCTCTTGACTTCTTCTTGCGTTGGCTGAGTACAGCACCTCAAGCCCTGTGGGAGCAAAGCTGCAAGGAAGGGGGGAAGCGCGTGCGCACTCTTCAGTGCAGCCAGAACACGGTCACCGACGCGTTCCCACTCAGAGTAAGGACCCAGTCCTGGGGACAGAGCGGTCCTTGGGGGCTGAAGAACCGGGCTCTTGCTATAGAAGCACAGCCTCAATCCGGGGATTATTGTCCAAGCAGTTCAAAAATCCCTCTCGTTTTGTTAGAATTACCATGGGTGAAGCTGATTTCACAGGTGAACTTCTCACATCGCATCACCGGACAAGAAAAACCACAAGAGCTGCCCCCCGACCAACGCTTCCCACATGGTGCTCCCGCTCGGATTGCTGGAAGAACGTTGCTGGCTCCACCCAAGCTCAGCCTTCACGTCTATTTCTGCCTGGTGCAGTAGGTCTTCAGATCTGTGTGGAGTTCTTCGTACAACCTCCTTTACCAATGTTCTAAAAGATGTTTCATCTAATTTACTCAGAATAAGTGACAAAAGATGTATTAAAATTGAACAGAATTAAAAATATGTGGCGAATTGACAACTGGTGGTCGGTTTGTAACTCCCGGATTAACTGAATGAGTACAAATGTGGATACGGAAGGCCCACCTGAGCGAGTTGTTGCCCACCAAATAAGTGGAAAACCTGAGGAGGAAGAAGAGGTGCTGTTAGGGGCTGGGGTTCCCCCGGTGCTGGGGATTGCAGTGCTGGTCTTCCTGATATGAACTCGGCTGCTCTCGTTGTCAGAGGGGCTCAGGACCTTCCTGGCGCTGAGGAAGGCTGTGGTACCTTTGGGGAAGGGCGCTGGTCCTTACCGTGAGCGCCGCTTCTTGGTCCTCAGGCAGATCCCTCAGCACACAGGCAGAGCTTTCATCCTGCGGCACAGACTTTCTAGCTTCCACCACTGGGTCTCCCCAGGGAAAATCCCTGCAAGAGACTTGCCTGAAGCATTGCCATGGGCTCTGGGCCTCGAGCTGGACCCACACAGGATGCTGCCCTGGGATCAGCGCTGGGTTGATTGCGTCTCTCCCGCGTGAACTGGTTCCCTGGTTCGTATATGACTCTTGGTGGCTCCTATAAAATAATCCTGTAAGTTAGGTATCCTGTATTGTTTTCCTTGAAATTCTTAACAACAGGATTAGTGAATATATGATACAATTATGTTTTGTCACTGCCAATTCACTGTGGACACGAGTTTACAGGCACATTTCTAAATACAGCTTTTATCATAGTCAGAAAAACATTTCAAGGTTTATGGATATAAGACAGCTGTATTTTTCATGCATTAAAATATCTCCTTTGTAGATGAATCACGCTATTCCCCTTTGTGTTGACTGTGTGTACCACTTTATTCAAAAGCACATCCATTCTTGATGATTCAAACTTGGATGATACGACAGCATCTGTCCAATTGCCTTCCAAAGACAGAATTAATGGAGACAAAAAATGGTAGTAACGGATTTTATTTTATCATGAAGACATTTTCGTTTGAAAGCTGCTGAAAAACTCCTGTGTGACTATCTTCTTAATTATCTCTCTAAAGGCTTCTCCCAGTATGAAGTCTCAGGTTTAATGAGCACGCATGGAATTTGCTCTCTAGTATTCCACTATCATGTCCTAAAATAGCAAGCTTGGCAGCATTCCTAGAAATAAGGCTCCAGGAGAGGGCAGGTGGATACACAAAAGGAATCTGGTGTTTGTGGGCCCAGGATAACTCTTGTTAAAACACTGCTGCATGGTCTTCCTGCTGCTCCCTCTTAGTTGGTATTTAGTATTTTGGTTTTCTTGTTGTGGCTTTTGCTTTTGATTGTTTTTTAGCTGGGTATTGAATTCATGGCCTTTATACAGAGCCATATTCTACATTCCCATCCTGGTTTTTTAGACTGGGCTGGATCTTTGCGTTCTCAGACCTCAGCATCTTAGGGCTGTGATTACAAATGTGTGCCACCACACTGAGACGTCCCTCATGTCTATTGGTGTTAAGTGACTCAATTACTTTAAACAAACTTTCGCAAAAACTTACTATGAAATATACAGTGTTCTGAAACTGATAGCAATTCCTTAGCCAGACACATTGAACTTAATTCTGTCTACAGGCAGCACACATTATATTAGTTTATCATTCAAGTTAGACAACTAATATGAGTTATCAACTAATGATAAAGGCTCTTTCAATAAGATATATATCATATTTCTCATTAGCAAGATTTAAAATGCAGGGAGACCTGTGTTTGTGGGTCACCTTCGGTACACGCCCATCCCGCTTTCTTTGCTCCCCTTCTGACCAGCAGTGCAGTCCCACTGGATTCCTTGATTGCTTGAATTTCTTCTTCTTAAATGATGAGACAAAACACCAAATTCTGGGACAGGCTGCCACCAGCCCACCCTGAGTTGAGATCGTTCATCACTAATGCTTGTGAAATGCTGCCTGACCGAAGGTTTATGTTGTGCCCAGTGAGCCCATGCCGTCTTCCCTGTTCCCCCAAGGCCGGCTCTGAGTTATGCCAGAGTAGTGTCTCTGTGTGACATGGTAGCCTTGTATCTTGTTTGCTATGAGTCCATCTTTCCAGAGGGCTGTGAACTTCCATCAAGTGTGAATCACGGTTTACTTTCTCTGTACAATTTGCCAGAACAAAAAATAACTTGCTCAAATGTTTCTTTTAGTTTTCCTTGGTTGTTTGGGTTCCAGAAGATTTCTAATGAAGTATCAGTACAGACATTATGAAGTGAAAGTAACATTTCATTCAAGTGAATACCATTGTAATGTATACTTGAAGTTATTTCTGCATCTTGAATGTAGTGGATATTCTAATGCTAATCGTGTGGTATGATATGATAACTGCTAGTTATCTAATAACCTGTGTGTTAAACCAAGGCAAAAAGTGAAGCTATTTTATGCAAATAAAGGTATCATAGCAGCAGTAAACATATGAATGAATTGAGAAGGTGAGTATGTTTTTTGTCCTCTGGTATTTTATTTTTGCACCACATACCTGCTGTTTAGAAGACCCCATTCTGCCTCTCTTCTCAATGGCAGGTGCCAGAGTGCTGCTATGACTACTGGATGTTCTTTATCTTCTCACTACCCTCCTCTAGTGAGGACCTGTGCACCAGGATGACCCTCAACATCCCAGTCCTCAGGTCTGGCAGGGGAACTGGACCACCAAAGTTACTGTGGCTTCTCAAGTCCTAGAAGGCAATGTACAGCCAAAAACAGTGACAACATGAAGGTGAGACAGTGGCCAGAAGTGAGAAGTTTGCGGCACGCAGAATTCATAGGGTCTGGTGAGGAACTAACTGTGGGATGCTTGTGGGCTGAAGGGCTAATTCTGTCTTCTAGGTTGCACATTGTAACAGCATGGGGAATATGGCGTTTCATTTAGCCAGAAAGCTCAAGAGGGAGGATGATAGTACTTTTTCCCCTCAGGACTCAGAACTCTGTCAAACAAAGTTGTAAAGTTGACAGATAGATTACTTATTACAATTACAAGTACTTGGAGCTCCCCAAAAGACAATAGAAAACAAAAGTTTGAGACTCACCAGGAGGTAGATAAGAGCTACTGAAAGGGAAATTAAAATTTTAAATAAAAGTCTGCCAAGAATGCCTGCTGAAACCAGACAGACATACTCAACAAGCCTAATAACAGGACATTTCTCCCTTTGTGGAACGCTTGCTTAACTGATGGCCTCCCAGTGTAAGTTAAGATGTTTAAGTTACCTGAGCAAGCCATGATGTCACCAAACCCTCCAATCATAACGTCCAAATCTGCCTTTGCACCTCTCCACTAGCTTTCCCTGTAGAGGTCCCAAAACTCCACCAGAGAGAGCTCTAACCCTTTGGGGGAGGTCCCAGTGAGGCCCACTGGTGTAATAAACTTAGCTCCTCAACCTTCTCAGAGCTGTTTCTTCCCATGTTTGGCCTGCTTCTCATAATATGACCATCAAAGAGGATAAGCGTGGAAATGACCTCAGAAGAAGTTCTGGAGCAAAACTCCCCAGAAACTGCATTCAGAAGACACCGGTGGATGAAGAGGAGCCCTGAGGAGGCAAAAAGGCACAGGGGGAGAAACAGGAAGCAGACCAGGAGGAGCGCTAATCTATTCTCAGCAACCACAGGAGGCTGAGTTCCAGGTGATGACAATAACATCGATACACAGTGAAGGGCTTGTGACCCAGGAGGCAAACCACACAGGACAGAGCAGTGTGCAGTCTGCAAAACATTCCCTATTTTTGCTATATTGGCTTCCATCACCTACAACAAATTTTAATGCATTTTAAATGTATTTTAATGCATTTTAAAATATGTTAAACTTTTTCTTCTAATATATAGATATAATAAATTATAAACTCCTTGTGCTAAGTACCAAGTGCCTTTCTGATACCTGAATTAACTGTTAGCAGCAATTTATTCTTTCATGTTGGATTAGCTTTTCCAATCATTTTGTGAGGGAAATCACCTAAAATGAACCATTACATGAATAATCGTATGGTCAAAATCAGACATTTTAACTACATAGTGAGAAATATATGGTACTCTAATCATCTGACTCAAAGATGCCACAGTGTACTGTTTTTCTTTGTCCCTCTTGGAGACAGAACCCAAGGCCTATGCACTGGGATACGCTGACAGCCCTTCTTGCTTTATGACTATCTCCTACATCGCTAGGTTCTCAAGCTAGTCTTCAACTACAGAAAGAGATCCTTCTGTCTCAGCCTCCCAGACTGTGACTACTCCAAGTGCACACCACTCATCCAGTTGATGTAGTGCTTTTTATCATGATACAAGGAGGCTTTCCTTTCTGTCAAAGGTGCAAGACTGAATAAAAGAAATGAGTTCACAAATAAAATGAACTAACTCAAAGCAGCTCTTCAAACTTATGGTTTCATTTTCTTTTGTATTGTTGCTTCCTATTATAGTCTGAATACAAATAGACGAACCTTGGTGGTACATGCCTGTAATCCCAGAGCTGGGGAGGCCGAAAACAGGAGGATCATTGTGAGTCCAAGCAGCATAGTGAGACGCTGTGCCAAATACATAGAAGGAGGGGGGAGGGGGAGGAGGAGGAGGAAGAAGAGAAGAAGGAGAAGGAGAGGAAGAGGAAGAAGAAGAGGAAGAGGAAGAAGAAGAAGAAGAAGAAGAAGAAGAAGAAGAAGAAGAAGAAGAAGAAGAAGAAGAAGAAGAAGAAGAAGAAGAAGAAGAAGAGGAGGAGGAGGAGGAGGAGGAGGAGGAGGAGGAGGAGGAGGAGGAGGAGGAAGAGGAAGGAGGAGGAAAGAAAAGAAACAGCACTGTATCTGCTTTGCAGAGTTGGCCAGGGAGCAGGCTAGGGAGGCCTCAGCATCTGCTCAAGAGGACATATCCACTTTGGAAGCCAACATACATGCACAGTTTGCCATCTGCAAACCATGGGAAGGTGGACCACACACTTATGTTCTGTGAGATGCATGCATTCCTTAGGGACTCATTCGCCTGGGTGCATCTAATATGCTGGTGGATACCAGGTATCCTGTTCTTGAAATAGGAAACTTTTTTCTTAGTCATCTTAAAGTTATATGAATTGCGATTTTTAAAGCTCCTTTAAAATTAGACCACCATTCTCTATTAAAAAACTGCACTAGTAATGTTTCCACATGTGCCGTCCCTCACTCCTAGGAGTGTGCACGCACAAAGACAACAGCAGCAGGGAGTTTTGCTATTCTTCCTTTAAAGGTATATGTATGTGGTGCATGATAATTACATTTGTCTTGGGGAAATGGTCCGCGTACATAGCAGAGCTTTTCTTATTTATCCTTTCACTCTCTAAGTTCTACTGCCATTTAAAATATCTGGCTATGCAATGACTTCACTGATTTGCTGTTGCTAATTGTTGAAGAAGGGAAAAGTATTAGAAACTATAAAAGCTGAAATACCCGGAGTTTCTCTATTTAAATTCAACCAGTTGAGGAGAGGATCATCGTTAGGAGATGCGGTGAAGAGAGACGTAAGGCTGAGAACAAACTCCTGGCAGTCAGTTTGTGCAGCCTTCTGGATGCCTGACTGGGGCGCTTTATAGACGAGTCTGCCCAAGACAGCGCAGGAGAGATGCTGTCTGAAGTGGGAGGGATCAGCTGCAGAGGTCCTGGAGTCCTCCCGCGTCCTTTGACTCTGCACTGAGCGGCCCAGACCACACACAGGCAGCTTGCAGGAAGGTGATTCTTTGTGTAAATTGCTTTCTTTACAGAGCAGATGGAAAGACAGAAGAAAAAATGTTCTGCCTCATAATTGAGTCTTATAAATGAAAATGACTTTATAATGCAGATAAAATTGCTTCAATAAAAGATGAAATATCCATATTTATCAACTTGACACAGAATTCAATGCAAAATTAAAAACAAGGAATAATAAAGTCTGCAGGTTTTGGCTTTATTTTTTATTAGGATATTTATCTAGTCCTAAGAGACTATCTCAAGAGAGCCTTCTGGGTCCTCTGATGGACAGTGATTAGCATGCCGCTTATGTCCAGCCTGAACCATTATAGATTTTTATCATCTGGTTTTGAGTCAGGTCTATAATTCCAAATAAGGAATCACAAGAATTTATAAGTTCAGTACTGTAGAAAACCCTATGCTATTTTGAGCAAGGGGAATTTCTCTGAAATGATGAGTTCACCTCTGTGCTGTCTTTGTGGTCCAAGAATAATGTGTAAAGAGCCCAGAAAATGAGCACATTTCCTCCTGTGCCTTTGAGTCAAGACCCTGAAGACGTCCTACTGAAAGCCTGCTTTGCAGATTCATGAAACATTAACAAGGACGTTTCTAAGCACGCAGAGATGCCTGAGAGATGAGTCTACATTGTTAGAACTCTGAGCCAAAGAGGGCATTTTTTTTTTTAATTTTAACACAGGGTTTTCAGGGTCTACAGGGTCCCATTACGTAGATCACATGTGTAGTGATCTGCTTGTTTACAGCCTCCCACGCGCTGGGACTACAGAGTCGAGCCACCGCCCCCAGTCTCAGTCGCCATCTCAGCACACCCTGGGGGTGGACTTAGCATGGCCTGCCAGGGATTGAACCCCCGCTGCTGCGCTCTGCCTAAGCAGAAAGTGAGCACTTCTGTTCCGATAACACAAAGCAAATTTATTTTCACACATTTGTAATCAGTGCATTCATTACAAAGACCACAGTGAGTGAAGCGGGTGGCTCTAGGGGACACTGCCTCAGCTTCAAGAAAACTTCACTGCAGGGTTTGCATGCCACTTTTTATCCGACTCGACAGCGTCACTGTTTCTCGAGTGTCCAACATCACAATCAGAAACCCCTTCTGTCGTGGGCCGGAGCTGTCCCATACCTCTGTTCTCTCTGGTTACCCTTAGTGATCTGTTCACTAAGCTATAGTTCGCACTACCTTTAAATGATGAGCACATTAAACTCTTTAACCAGAGTAAAGGGCGCCATTTACTGAATTTCTGTAGCACAGCATGCATTTGGCTACGTACTTTGGACACTATGTCACTCAATCCCAAAAGTTAGTCTATAAAATATTGGTGTCTGCATCTGTAGAAGAGGAAGCTGAAGCTGAGAATGTTTTAAAAATTCTATAATAGAAGGAATAATGCTAATGCACTTAACCACAGACAGCAGGATTCCAGCACAGGCCGTTAAGCCGAGCGCTCACTGCCGTTACTGCCCCCTCCTCTCGCTATCTCATTTCGTCGTACAACAGCACTAGATCCCCGAGTAAAGCTTCCTCCAAGCTTTGTCTGAGCTACCTTTTTCTGTTGTCTTTTTTGGAGTCAGTTTTTGAAACCTATTATTTTAGCCAGTTCCCCTCCTTTTCGTTTCTTGGCTCTCGCCCCTTTGCTGTGGTTTCTACCACGGCTCGCTCAACCTTCCTGTTCTCTTTACCACTTACGACACCAGCTGGGTTTATTTTCATTTTAGTATAGGTGAAAATTCTCTTCTCCCAAATTTCTCCTTAGCTCAATTCCAAACCCCGACACTCTTCTGCTCGTTCCTCTACTCCCAAAATTCAACCCGGAATCTCACCTTCAACTTGACCTATCTTTCTCTGGGTGTGTTTCAGGCTTTCTCATCGATTTCCCGAGCTGGTTTAAATTTGCGAACTAATATCCACAGCTGCATTTCTAATCTAGTCCTTTCCGTCCTTGCCAGATCTCTACGTGAAAATGCCTCCTTCATTTCTCTATTCAAGCTTCCATGTTCCTCTCAAACTCAACAGGTATCAAGTTCAACACATGATTCCTGCTCTTTCTTATATTTAAAGAGAGTAAAAGTTAGAATTAAAACAGAAGAAAATTGTAAGAGACACAGATTTTTCACTTAACAGAGTAATATGAATTTCACAGTACTTATTGTAATACATAGTGGTGTCTTTCAATCAGTTATTCATATTTCCAGAAATATGCACGTAAAATTGGAAAAAGAAAGGTATAAGAAATTAAGAAGATGCAAAGGAGAATCAATTGAAAAAAGATGAAACAAATTAAAGCAAAAACTGCTCCTTTCCATAGCCCCGCAGAAATGCACAGCGCGGCTGTCCAAACCATCCTGCTTACACCTGTAGATGAATCTCTGGTTCTCACTCTTTGTAATCCTTTTTGCCTAACTTCCCTGTCCAGTAAGCAAACCCACACACGTCCTGCATGCCCCATCTCAACACCTTTCCATTGTCTTATGCCGTATTTTCCATCAATCCCCAGCAATTAATGAAAATTTAATGATTGTTTACCAGCTGAAATCTCTCAAGTCTTCCACTGTTTTTCATGCTCATTGCATTGCGTGACTTCACGTGGGAGTGTAATGAAAGCACGGTGGCTGTGCATATGTGCACAACAGCTCTTTTTTTTTGGCAGGTAAATTTCTCCTACTAATTTCTTTTTTATGATTTAATATTTTTATTGTTTAAATTTAACAATGGTTATGTTACATATTTTCATCATCAGATCAGCTTAGATTAATACATATAGATATATAAGATTGATCAAACAATTAAACATTAACACATTCCATCAACATTACTTTTTTTTTCTTTTCCCCTTTCTTATGCACAATAGCTCTTGAATGATACTCAGGCCTCTAGACTTGATTCTTTTATTGCACTCTGTGCAAAGTAGCCTAAACCCTGTGATTAAAGTTATTGGATTTTCATCATGACAAAAAAAAAAAAAAATCAAACACCGTAGCTATAACATGGAACCAATATTTTCCATCCATCATTGATATTCTAATAAATCCCTACAGAATGTGAAAAAAATATACATTTTACATAAAAGTTTAGAAATCTAACTATACACAAAATTGTAGCAGGCCAATCTACGACATTTTTTTCTTGTCTCCTACTCTCTTGCATTACCATTTTATTTACATAAACATTTCCTTGAGACAGAGCGTAACAATAACTGATACAACATTAGAAGTAGTGAGCATTTGAAGACCAGAATGATGGATATTCCAAGCATGGCATTAGTATTACATACTGCTATCCTCAGTGTAGTAGGCCTGATCTTCAGAAAGATAGTGATGCTAATCTCAAGCACCTATGTTATAGGGTAATAATATCACTAAGCTGCTCTTCAGGAGGGTTAACAACTTAAAAGTTTGCGGACCAAAAAAGTAGAGAAAAAGAAGGGCTACAAAGAGAACCAATATTTTGGCCCTAGCCCCGCTCGGTCAGTGAGGATTCAGGACATAAGAGAACTTGCACTGTAACATCCTATAACTCAGTGCTATCACAAATTTGCTGATCAAGGAGATTATGGGGCCACAGAGGAAAAGGATAAACAATGTGTAGTGTGCCTAAGGAGAGTCATCTAGACAGAAAGCATTCTCTCAGGCTTTCATAGAGAACAAATCGGTCAAGCAATGGCCGTGACACATCCAGATGGGTGACACTGATAAAAGATCTACAAAACACTGCACATCCTATCAGAGTAAATCCAAAGGGGATTTGACTGACTTTGTCACGTACAAAAGTTACATTTTAGTATAGTGGTCTTGCTTCATCTTGATATTAACCATAGAGTAGAAAAGCCTAATCACAAGATATTAAAAGGAAAGCCATATCAATATGCTGAGCTGTAAAAAGCTCAAGCCAACAGCTTCTGACATTGCCAATTCTGCTGATAACCCACTACTTTTGTAGATTATTGGACTATACATATGGCTACTTTCTCTTAGTTCAATGAGAAGAAAGATTTGTACCATAGTATTTATACAAGATATCATGTCTGCATCTTGTACTCTGAACAACTATGTTGAATACAACAATATACTATATATTAATTATTGTGGCTGTCCTACTAATCTGTTTGGAAATTGTCTCGTTGTTTCTCATTAAAATCAATAAAATATAAAAAATAAAAATACACATACTGTACAAAAAAATTAGAAAAACAGTTGTGGCCCTGCGTGCTTTGATCTGAGGCTTAGCGAACATTTTCTGGATGGAGCCACATAGCCACATAGCAACTATTTTTTGCACTGAGACCCACTAGGTCACTGATAGTTGTTCAGCTCTGGATCCCGGGAACCAAGACCAGCCCAGACCATATGTAAGCCAATGGGGTGTCTGTGTTTCAGTGCTGTTTCATCTACCCAAGTATACAAAGGCCATATTTGGCTGTCAGACTGTGTGTGATAGGTCAGCCCAGCCCTCCCCTCTCAGGTTACCTCATCATTCTGGTGTAGGTCAGCTTTCTGTCCCTCGGTCCAAGCCCAAGTTAAAGGAGGAATGGCTTACCTGTGCCCACAGTTTCACGGAATGCAGGACATGGTCAGCTGGTTTCAGGGCAGGAACTTGGTGGTGGAAGTGCAGAGCAGAGCAAAGCTGCCTAGTGCTCAGAAGAGCTAGCTGAAAGCAGACCAGGGGCACAGTGCCAGAGAGGAGGACCAGCAACCACAGGCACTCCCCAAGGCTGTGCCTCTGGAGTTCACCCTGACACACCAGAAGTGCAAGTGTGTTCCACAAATCCCTTGCAGCATCTCCAAGGTCAGCAGCTGTTAACTAACCTGACTGGTGATTCCATCCAGCTCCTGCTCAAAGTCACATCAGCTGATCTGCATCTTGAGACAGAGAGCTTAGCAATAATTAATATGACCTTAAAGGCACATGCATCTAAACACCAAAATGACAGGCATTCTGACCATGATTTTAACAGTACACATTGCTAACCTCAGTATAGTTGCTGGATTCAGATTCACAGATATTAGCATATATAATTAGGCAGGATCAGAATCCTACCAGTTAACTGCTAATTTCAAAAACCTGTTGGCAGTTCTTAGGACCGTTGTCAAGTCATCACGTGCGCATAAGTGCATGACTGTGCCCTGCTGTGTCTCCTGACTTTTCTGCTTGCTGTCTGCTCATTGTTTAATCCTTAAATTCTTGACTTCCATTTAGCTGTGTTATGCCTTTCCATTTTCATTTCTTCTTTTTAGTTCTTACATATTTCTTCTTTTTAGTTCTTATATGGTATTTGCACATGTAGGACTGGTTTATTTCATTTATGAGTTTATGATCAAGACACATCAACTTATATATGAAGGCTTCAAGTTTATTGTTACTATCGCTGAGTAATATTCTACTGTGTGAAAACACCATACGTTTTCCAAACATTCTTCAGGAAACAGGCATCTTGATTGTTTCCAAGATTCGGCTGTCACAAATTATGCTGCTGTAAATATAGATGCACATATATCACTATGATGTGATGTTTTCAGTTCTTTTGGGAAAATTCCCAGTAGGGCAATAGCTTCATTGAATGGGATTTCCAGTTCTAGTTTTGTAGGGAGTCTCCACTCTGATTTGCATAATGGTTGCACCAGTTGCATTCCCAGCAGCAGTGGAGTAGTGTTTCTTTTACCCCATAGTCTCTCCAACATTTGTTACTGGTTGATTTCTTCTGATAGCCATTCTTTCTGAGGAGAGATCGAGTCTCAGTGTTGGATTAATGGAAGGCTAGTGATGTGGATCATTTTTTCATGTATTTATTGCCTCCTCTTATTTCTTCAGTTTTTCCCTAACCAGTATATGGTGGCCTTCTTTATTTCATTTGGCCAATTTGGTTTGAAGTTTACAGTGTCTGCAAACAAGATTGCTACCCCTGCTTTTTTTTTTTTTTTTTTTTTTTGGTGCTGAGGCATGTAGTATTGCTTTCTACCCTTTGACTTTCAGCCTATGCATTTCTTTATGAGTTAAGTGTGTTTCTAAAATACAGCATGTTGTTGTATTTTGCTTCCTAATCCACTGTGCCAGCCTATTTCTTTTAATTGGAGAATTATGTCCACTTACTTTGATGGTTATAATTGAAATGCATCGACTTACGATGCACATGTATTTACCTACTAATGTTTACCCCCTTTTCTCCTGTGTTTAATTGGTTACCTTACTTGGTGGGTTCTTTCTGTTCTCATTCATGAAGTTCGGGTCATTTTGGTCCCTCTCTAAAAATATCTTTCAGTAGTTGGTGTAGGATTGGCTTTGGTATCATGAAATCCTTTAGCTGTTCTTTGTCATGGAAGTATTTAATTTCTCTCTCATACATGAAAGAGAGTTTTGTGGGGTATAGCAGTCTGGGCTGGAATTTATTTTCATGGAAGACTTAAAGCACTCTCCTCCATGCTCTTCTTCCTTCATGATTTGTGGGGAGATATGTGCTGATATTTTGATGGGTCTTCCCTTAAGTTTGATTTTTTTCTTCTCTTGAGAAGCTTTTAGTGTATTATTGTTCTACTGGTTTTCTGGGATCTTGGCTATTATATGTCTGGATGTGTTTTTAATTGGGTTGATGTTATTTAGAGTTCTGTATGCTTCAGTTACCTGAATACCAGATTGTTCGCTCATATTTGGGAAGCTTTCTGCTATTACTTCTGCCCATATTCTTTTTAAATCATTAGTATTGACTCCTTCTTTCTCATTTATGCCTATTGGTGTCACACTGTTCATCTTTGCATCATCTTGCCGATGTTGAATAATTTTTTCCTGCATCCTAGTTTTTTTTTTAACGGGTCCTTTCTTACCGTTCACTAGCTGCAACTGTGTCTTCAAGATCTGAAACTCTATCCTTACTTTCATTCAATAAGTTTGCCAGCTTCTGATTGAGATTTTACATTCCTTTGTATCTCTTTGAGTCTGCTTCATATGATCTATTTCTTTCCTATATTGTTCATTCAAGGATTCCATCATTTTTCTATTCTCTAATTTTTATCAGTCTTCTTTAGAAGCATTTATTAAGTCTTTCACTATAGTTATCCTTTCTTTTTTTACTTCAGATTATTTCTAATCTGATTTCCTCTCTACCTCTCTGCAGTTCTTCCTTTACTTCAGAATCTATTCCAAAATGCCTGGCTGGCATTTTGGGAAATGAAGTGTAGTGAAGGGGTCCCAGGGACAGCTGTGGTCTGTTGCTGACAATCCCAGAACGCTGGGACTCCAGGTGATGTATGGCTTTCTATTGGTTCCTTTCTCCCTTGCTTCGAATGCTAATGGTTAACCCCTGTGTGAAACTGATAATGAGGAAAGGATGGAACTTAGTGGTGCTTCCGACCACATTCATTACTAAGCATATGGTCCTCCTTTACTTTAATGATTATGCACGAGATAATGCTCACTACCCAAAATGATGCTGATTTGCTTCAGGGATTGTTTGCTCACTGAAGGACGAGTCTCAGTGAGTCCTCTGAGCTACCTTCATCAGGTCTTCTCATCTTTCCTTTTGGCACTGATACTTAACATTACACCATTAATCTACACATTTTTTTTTTTTTTTTTTTTTTACTGCAGAGGTTATTTTTTGTACGATTTCTTCTATACCTTTCTATAATTATTTTCTTTACTTCAGGTGCTATTTAGAGATTTCATCTATGTGAATCCCATTTTCTTCTATGCTATTGTCTCCTGCATTTGTTCTGGGTTGGCTCAGGGCTTGAGAATGCATCTTCTCTTTGTCATTTTGTACAATATTATCCTCTGACTTTTGGTGTAGAGCTTTGGAAAAGTTCTGCTGTAGTTCCCAGGGAGGCGCTCCAAGGCCCGACACCTGCTAGCCTGGCCTTAGCCTTGTCCCAACAGCCTGTGCACATGGCCGGCCTCTGGTGTCCTTTGTTCATGGCCTTGCTGGAGCCCTGCATGTGTGGCTGACCTCCAGCTCAGACGCTCCCCCCAGCCTTTGCATTGGCAAGAAGCAGTGAAGGAATGGGTGATCACCTTGGGATCCTGACAGATACAAACTGATCCTTCCCATGATTCCTAGCTGTGTCTCACAAGCATGGAAAGTGGGGCTGTATCTGTTGTTCACGCTGCACTCTGCAAAGAACTGCTTCTAGGTGATCCTGCCTTTGCCTCATGTTTCATCTCTTTTGCACTTTTAATGCTGTGCTGGCGAACAGTCCAGATGTCACTAGGACTAGAACCTGCAGCTTAGGAAGATCACATTAAGAAAATGACATCCATGCCTCTAAAGAATGCGTCTTTGTCAGGAAAGCCGCTGCTATGCTCCTGTGCTGAGAATATTTCATTAGTAGCCGTGCATTTTATCATACAAATGTTATATGACAATAAAAGTTACAGGACAAAAATCCATGGTTTGGAAATGAGGCTCAGGACTTGTAAGACATTTGTGCTGCGTAGGCCCTCGGGATTAGGATCCCAATCCTCTAGATGGCAGGGGCCTCTCACAGGGAAGTCAGCAGCCTCTCAGCCTGAGTGGATCCTCCCTGAAATCCTAGGATAATCCTTCCCCAGAAGCAGAGGAATTCAGCAGGCAGCAAGAGGCCTGTCTTTAATTTCCCCTGAGGTAAAAGAGAATGGAATCAATCAGTCTATTGGGAATGCAGTAGAGCTGATTGCATCAAGAGCTGTCAGAATTAATGTCTCAACAAATTATGCTGCCATGTAGGAATGTAGAGAGAAAACTGCATGCAACTTCTGGAATTGCGCTGGCAATTTATCATGCACAATGCTCCCTTAAACTATTGACTACATCTTTCTCCAAATGAAGTGTTTAACCTTCAAGAAGAAGGATCTGTGAATAAATAAACCTGAAAGGTAAAATAGCAACTGTGAAAGGGAAAGCCACTGATGACAGAAATGGAGCCACTGAGATGAGCGAAAGGAGAAAAAGAGCGGGAAAATGATGCACAAATACAGAGGCTATCTTGGATATCAGTATGGCTGACTTCTACCAGTCTATTGGAAGAAACAATTACTGCTTAATTGTTTTGATCTTTTTAGTTTTTTGACCAGTTTTTTCAACCAGTTTGCTGTGCTTCTATCTGGTAATCTCAACAACTAATTTGAACACCATATGTAATATAACAACCATAGTTGAATTCCGTTCATTTTGTTTAGCAAAATTCTATATTATTTCTAATACTTTTTTTATTACTCTTGTTCTCTTGAAAAATAAGATTATAGAAAAAATTTCCAATAAAATTGATTTCCAGATACAAACAAGAACTCTGTCCTTGTGACTACAGAGATGAACGTGGAGGTCTCTGCACTTGTAGCGTGAGGCAGACACGGAAAGACGCACACTGCATGAGTGAGCTTCCACGAGAACTTTTAACAAGTAACACCACAGAAGCAGAGGAATTAAAAGTGGTCTGTGTGAGCTAAGAGTGGGCCGAGAAATGTTGATCCATAGTGTATCACTTAAGTGCCACCAGGAGCAACTCCTGTGGATTGATCCGATAGCGTAATGTCTGTGGTTACTAACTCTCACCTGTATTGCACATTTAAAATGTACAAAGAGTGAGGTAGAGCGTGAATGGATTTTGTATTTTTTTAACTTGTAAAGAATACAAAATAGTGATAGAAAAAAAAGCATTAGAAATGATACAGCATTTCAGTAAACCAAGTAATAGGAATTCAGCAATGGCTGCTGTATTGCATGATACTACCTTCAAATGAGCTGTTCGGTTTAACAGATATAAACATGGAAGATTCATTTAAAGTAAACAAAACAATAGCAAAGAAGTTATACGAAATTTAAAAAGGGAAAAAACAGAATGAATAGAAAAAAATTAAGCACGACCTGCTCCTTTCAAAAGACCAGCAAAATAGACAATACAATTATCCAAACTATTCTACATACACACCTATATATGTTTTCCCTTCTTTCATTGAGTGTGAATATCTTTACCACACAAAAAGTGATAAAAATCTAAGTGCTTAGGTGTGTGGATTTGCTTAACTGTCATAATAATTTCACAAAGTTTGCATTTGGCATCAAGATCTTACATCAGACCCCACAAGTACGGAGATAACTGGTTGTCAAATACACCTCAAGAAAGCAGGACATAAAGACCAAATTGTGTCTGGCAAGCATGTCCACACTAGCAAATGCCCCCCTGGGAAGATCCATTCCTAAAAGAGCTTGAGACAAAGGCAAGAGCCTTTCCTGTGAATCCTCACTTCTCACAGAGCTATACAGGTACCTAGCAGATAAAGATGTTTTGACTTCATTCAAGAACAAAATAAAGAAAACTTCATTAGCAGAATTGACAATTAAACATCCACATTATCCTGTTAATATATGTATCGCATTAAGTAGAAAATAATGATCTCCATCAGTCTGAAATAATTAAAAATTTTGCTTGGCTTGATTTTGAAATGTTTACGAGTACTGCAATCTAATTTCTTTTTGTGTGTGTGTGTGTGTCTCATTTTGTCTCAACCAAACTATGAATTACAATCCGATGTAAAATTTCCCTAGACTAAAGCAAAAAGAAAACTCCTCCCACATTATCCTTTGTAAGTACTGAATATCGGTTCAAAAAAATACAAATTTGTGGGACAAATTTACCATATTTAATAACCAGCAATCTAAGTGATTGTATAGATCATATTGATTTTTTAACTTAGTGTTTTGTTGACTTAAAAGTCCTCTGGAAAACATCCCTGCCTGAAACAACTCTTTACTTTGACAATGAAACTGAATGTATTGCAAACTCTATCCCATGATTCAAACCTAATGATAGTTTCCATTGCACTCTATCATATGTCATCACTCCCAGGGCATGGGGTTTCCTTCATTATCCACGTAAGAGGAAAGTCTGAGTAATGCTGTAGGCATCCCCATGTCAATGTGCTTTGTGCATAAAAATAATTAGCCGGCATCATAAATGTTTTAAGAAATTATGTTTATTCAAAAAGGCTACCATTTAGAGTAAGAAATTCAGATGGTGTCTTAGTAGCCTTTTACTCATTGCTGGGACAAATACCGGACCCTCAAAATGAAGAAGGGAAAGGTTTACTTAGCTCACAGTTTGTTGAGGTTTCAATTCATCCACTGCTGGCTCCAAGGCGGCAGAAAACAATGAAGAGCAAAGGAGGAGCAACAGCTGTGGCATCCATCAAGCCTCTCTCTTCCAAATTCTGGGCCAGCGCAGGGCTCCTCCAAAGCGGTGTGACTCTGAAGATCAAAACTCCTCCAAAGAGCAGGACTTCTCCAAGGAAGCAGGGCAGGGCTAGGCCAGGCAGGAAGCAGCCAAGGCAGGGTTGGGCTGGGCTGATGGCATACAGTCTTCCTCAACTCTTGTTATACACTTTTTGCGCTGAGTCACGCGCTGAGTCACTCTGGGGTGGCCTCTCTGGCCCTAGGGTGGAACCAATCACTTCCCAGGGCAGGCCCTCCGCATCCTGCAGGGTGGAGCCCCCACAGCCCAGCACCAGCCCAGCCCATCCAGCCAAGCTTCCTCAAGTTATGTGTCAGCAACCACAGACTGCATCAGCATGGATAGGCTATTCAGAGAAAACCACTCCCCAGGAATCAGCCCCTTTTTGGGGTGCAATAGTGTGCATCCAGGCTGAGGCTGAAGGATCATCCAGGCTCGCCTGAACTATATGGAAAGATCCTGACCCAAAACACAATTACACTGCAAAACCCTGTGAACGTACTTCGGACGCTAATGAGATACAGGGACGTGCATTGTAGCTTTTCATGCATGGTTTGTTTAGCTAGTAGTTTTCCAAAGGCAACAAATTCCCAATAAAGTTGTAGATTACACATAGGGAGGGCACCACGGCTGTTTGCATCCTAGATCCCGGAAGCACTGCTGCTGTCTCCTAAGGCCAGAGAAAGCCGCTTCCCACGCTGGTGTAAGTGGTGAATCTCTTTCCGCTATTTCCTGAAAGAACAGTAAAAATAAAGCAAAACAAAGCATGACAAAGCCACTGTCCAAAAGCCTCTGGCTGGCTCACACCAACTTCACTAGGAGAGTTCAGTGCTCCTCACGAACACTGAGACGATGCTACCTTGCTACCGACTAAACTCCTCCAACAACTTCCCGAGGGCATTGCTCACCTAGGGAAGTTAACCCAGTGCTGTCCAACATCGTTAGGGCAACATTTCCTCCCTGCAGGCTGGTAGCCTGCATGCAATACAACTTCCTCCAAGGATGACAGACCATTCCGTAATCTCTAGCCCATAACAGATAGCGTATCGCTTCTCCACCTTCGTTCTTGCCGATTTCCTGTCTTCTGCTGCCATGAACTTTTCCTCCTCTGCCCCGCCCTTCTCTTGCAGCCGCCTGAGTATGGCTTGAAACGACCACAGGCTGCATGCTAAATAAAACTTTTCTTCCTCAGTTGTGGGCATCAGGTATTTTGTCTCAGCAGTGCGGGGAAAGTAACTCAAACTGCAGCTAATTGCCTTAGCTCATCCATGGTCTTCTGCAAGCCCATCCAGTGTAGAGCTAATTGAACATGCTCAGAACACCTCCAGGATTAAGTGCAGAAATCTTCCCTCGGTGCTCCTAGTAGCATGTGGGAAGCATGCAAATGCTAAGCAATTTTAGCTGATTCAGTCTGACATTCATTTAAACTAGTAACAAATAGAGCTCTGAGCTCATGAAAACTGGCATGCTTGAAGCGAGGGTCAGAACACAGAGCACTCTCTGGGAGAAACCAAAGCTGGGGGAAGAATTCTCTCTGACTCTGGTGAAAAGCTTCACTTTCTGGGTGAAGCTAGCAGGGTCCCGCTGCACCTTCCTTTCAATGGTTCTGGGTAGATCGTTAATGTCTTTGTATGAGCGATAGGCCAAAATTGCAAGGTGAATGATTCTTCGTTGGTTTATGAAGTTAAGGCTCGCAGAAGGGTCGGTCATGTGCACAAGAATTGCTGATGGTTCTCCGTGTGCGGAAATGCACTTCCAGGTCTCGAAATCAGCTGTCCTCAGCACGAGCTCTCATCCCTTAGCGATGAGCGTCACTTGCGGTGCATCTGAATTAAAGGCACAGAACCCACTCCTCGCCAGGGCAGCTGCATCCTCGGTTGATGTCCCGCCCTCCATGGCTGACTGCAGCTGCCTAAAGGCAGGTTTCCTAGGCTCAGGTAAGCACAATTACAGCCGCACAGTCTTCCTCAGTTTTGGTTCAGAGGCAGGCACTTAGTTTGAAATGCGGCACATTATTCGCTCCTCCTCATTTTCCATGTGCAGTCTCTGGCCACTTTAGCTTCAGTGAGGCTGGGAAACGTGACAGAAACGTTCTATGGACTGTGTTAGGGGCCAGGAGAGGCTGTGCAGAATAACAAACCATCTGGCTGAGTAGATGCTAAAGGCAAGTCTTCCCGTTATCACAGATACTCAGACAGCCCCATCCCTTTTCTCATTATTCAACTTAGATGGAGAGACAGAGAGGTAGAGAGGGCGAGAGAGAGACAGAGACAGAGACAGAGACAGAGAGATAGAGAGAGAGAGCGCTGTATCTTATCACTATTCGTTCACTAAGCACTTAAAGCCTTAGATCAAACCTCAGCAGTAGTGTTTTATATAAATAGATACTTCCTCATTTTTATATATATTTATGTTACTGGCTAGCAATTTAAAGGAAAAAAATAAAAATTTCCTTCAAAGATGATATAAAATTCAATGATCTCTAGCCCATAATAGATAATATTCCTTTTTTATTTTACAGAAAAAAATAAATCAAAATTTAACACTGAAATAACAGAAGAATAACAATAGTGAATATAGTATATGATGTTATACTTGAAGTAGTTGCCCAGTTTCAAGATAGGAGTAAACATTTCTCCAATCAGTATTAGCACAAGCCTTCCTTTTTAAGGAACTAAGCTGCACTAATATTATCTGGCCTGTACCTTTCCCCTTTTCCCTAGTCTTTCATTTTACCCATCCAAGTTCCAGTTTCATTTTGCACAATTTATTTCCATTTTGTAATACTTATTGTACATTTTACAGCTCCATAATACATAACATTTAAACAAAAGAGGGTGTGAAATGAGTTCGGTTTTGCACCTGTGTTTGTATTTTGTCTTTAATTATGCAGTGTGAACTGCGAAGTAAAAAATTCTTCTTGCCAAGAAATGTCCTTCTTCTTAAATGTATGAGCAGGCAGCTCTCTGGATGCTGTGTTGAAACATTCTGCTAACACAAAAAATTGGGGGAGGGGGGGTCAGCCCACCGCTGCGCACTGAGGACCTGGCATCTCGGGGAAAAACACTGCCACCGTCTTCCCGTGACTATGGTCAGCAAGCTGCCCACACTGCTTGCCTGCCTGGAAGGAAACAGGAATGAGCTGCGTGGCCCGAGGCTCTGCTCTGGGCCTTTCACCCAAATATACCACTCGGTCATATCTAAGTTACTCCTTGTGCATTGGCACCCTGGATGGTTCAGGCACCGTAGTCAGTCTTACTGGGCACTTACAAAACGCAAAGCCTGAGTGACACTAACAAGAGAGTATAAGAAGCCCCAGAGCGAGTTTCCTCTCGTGGACACAGAGAAACCCTCCAGCACCAGCTCATGGACTAATCCCATTGTAAGCCACTCAGAAGCCAGTACAGCAATGCACACAATTCGAATTTTCACCCAACACGGAAGTAAAAGGTAGACGTCTTATGGGTTGGAAGTTTCCATCATCGCATAAAGGAACTGCTCATCAAGATATAAGACCAGAAGGGACTGTTGCCATAGGATACATACGTTTTTCAGGTGAGAGGCGCAGGGTTGGATCTTGCAAGGACAGAACCTATAGACTGGGCCCCTCTGCCTCACCTTTGTTACTTTGAAATCCTAACCCCCAAGATAGGTAATGGCATGAGGAAGTGGGGCTCTGGTGGAAGGCCGAGGTCACAGGTGAAGAAGAGCTCTCAGTCAGGGTCCCCATTCGGAGACTCCAGGACTCTGGCTGGCTGACTGGCCCATCGCAGCCACTGGCTGATGCGGAGCAAAACCTTCTATCAAGGGGGAGGCGGGGCCTCATCACGCACCCCTCTGCTGACCAAGTGCAGCGTTGTGCTCCGCCTGGAGAGGAGGGCTCCGGCAGCCTACTGGCTACCAGGGAGTAAAGCCCAGGGCTGAATTTGGGACCATGAGTTGATAAACTGAAGCTGACATGGTGGACTTTCTGTCTGCCTGACCAGATTTAGAATGGAGCTAATTGCAAAGACCTTTGCTATAAAGACTCAGCTTTGTGCTAATCCCTTCCTATCTCCCTTGTACTTCATCCATTTCTCTTGATTTGTCCACCGCCCTGAGCGCGTTCTGTCTGCTTCGCGTCTTCTCAGCACCTCACAGGTGCTGGGCTTCCCCCTCCAGTCATGGAATGCTGTGCGCATGCGCTAATCAAGAAAGAATTAAGTGCCTGTAAATGACCAGGCACTGTGCCTGGCACCAGATGATAGGCAGAGGTGATTTTCTAAGTTGCACAGTTTCAAGTTTAGAGATTAAATAAAGATAGTGCTGGGAGTATAAGTTCAAGCATAAAATAACACTGCTAGCAAGTGTGCTAAGAAAAAAGGTAGTAGAAAATGAGTTCTTTTTCTAAGAGGAAACAGGCTAGACTCTGACTCTGGAAAGCCACAAGCTGACAAGTGGATCCTTGGGCCTAAGGCTGAACAGTGGAGAATAGAGAACGGGTCATGGCTGAGGGAAAGCAACGTGGACATCTGCCATGTGCCGCGTAGAAGCCGCCTGGCCTGGCCATCCCTGGCCCCTGGTGTGAGCAACATAGAGATGGCCGAAGAGAGGCATCCCCTCTCTTCTAGAGGCTGGCTGGGGGCCAGTCCTTAGACTCAGAAGCCCTGAGAGCAGTATTTAAGATCTGAGCACGATCCTGCAGCGGGTGTGCCCGGTCGCCTCTTCAAGATCTTCTGCTACAAAATGCAAATCATGTGTCTCCCTGCCTGCAGCCTTACACTTTCACTGGTGCACCTTTGCCACGCATAATGATCCCGTTCATCCTAGAGAACTCTGACCTGCACATGACATGCCTTGCTTACCAGCACACAGGCCCCAGGCACTCAGGTCAGAACTCAGGACTTTGGTTGTACTTAAGCCTCAAATTCTGCTCCTAACCCAACTTGTTCACAAGGGAGGGTCGTCGTACGCCAAAGGATCACTCTGTACATTCCACAGGAACTAGTAATAACAATATGAACAAGACTGAAAGCAGGGAAAGAAGAATTAGAGGGTAGCATGGGCACAGGAGACGGAAGTGGATCCTAAAAAGAAAGCAGGCACATGATGCAGGCGCGCCTTGTCACAGTTGCTCTTCTGTCTTTTCTGGGACAAACGCCCGACACCCAGGATGAAGGCAGGAAAGGCTTGTCTAGTGCACGGTTCCTGGAGGTTTCTGTCCATATTCAGCTGGCTCCAAGGCAGAGTGACACGGGGCAGAGAACAGCAGTTTGTGACAGATGAATAGCAAGAGCAACTGGGGGATCAGTGGGAACAACGGCAGCAGAGAGCAAGCCTGTCTCCCTTAAGTCCCATTCCGGCTCTCCGCCCCAGGCTGGAGTAGTACTCACGCCCATTATCCCTGCGGTACTAAAAGCCCTAATCCCAGTGGATCGTGAGTTCATCTCAAACTCTAAAGGTCTTCCCCGTCGTTGCATGAGGCTTTGGGGGGAAAACTAGACACAAACGATAGCACGCCCACGCCCCAAGAACACTGTAAGTGGCGTGGACTACACACATGTAGCAGTGAAAACACTGATTTTAGTCTGAATGAAACATGGACTAGCATTTACCTTGTGTTTGCTCATTCCGAAGGTGGATGCTGTAGTCCTCAGACCCAGTAACAGCGTTCAGTGATAGCGCTGTCCACTTCCGGTCATTGCTCAGCACCAGGCAAGCACCGAGACCGTGCTGCGTCTCCGCCCTTTCACTTTGGCAGCACAGCTATAGACTGATCTACCCAAGGGAGCTCTCTCTGCACTTCTCGGTCTCCTCTCCTTGCTGTCTGCTACTTGGCTCATTTATGTGCTTATTTTTATTAATCCTTTTTCTTTCCCTTACCTAGGAGTTAAGTGCGTTTCTAAAATCACAAGGCAGGCACGATGGTCGTTTCATTTGTTACGTTCCTCTGCAACACAGTCACTCAGCATCAAAATTTTCCTCTGCTTATTGCTTTAAACACATCCCACAAATGTCAAAACGGTATGCCTTCACTGTTATTTTCATGGAATTCAAACTACATTCCCATTGCACTTTGTATTTCTGGGCCCAGAGTTTATATCAGTACCACTCTCTGCTTTCATTTCTGTTCAGATCAGTTTACTTGGCTACGAGTACCAAGAGTGAAACTGCTAGGCCATGCGGTAGCTTGTCTAGCTGTGCACAGGAGGCCAGAGTGTACCAGGGAGAGGAATCTGCTCCCTCCTGCCTCAGCCGGAGACGGGGCCATTCTCCGCAGCCTGCTGTCCGTTGCGGACCTCTCATTGTTTCCACCCCGTTATATAGAAAGCACAACTGATTTGATTCATTGCTTATCAACTACAATTTTACTGTGTTTTTGATTTGCGTTTCACTGAAAATTGACAATATGAAACACTTTTGTACAGCTTTACTAACCCATTGGTATCCTTTTCCTAAACGTGCATTCAGAAATGTTACTTTTCTTTTAGTTGGGATATTTGTTTTTTATTATGGAATTGTAAGTGTCCTTTATGTATTCTAAATAAAATTAGCATATGAATTGTATGAGGTGAAATATGTTTCTTATGCTGCAGATTGCCTATTCATTGTCTTTTTGACACCTTTCAAAATCCAGGTTTTCTATGTTATTGAAATCAAATTTATATGTTATCTTTAATTACTCACACATTGATGAGACATCTAAGAATCGTTCGTTAAAACCAAAGGGATGTGAATTTAGCCTTACATTTCTTGAGGTTTATTTTGTAGTACTATGTTTTTTTTTTGTTTTTTTGTTTTTTTGTTTTTTTGTTTTTTTGTCTTTTGAGACAGGGTCTCGCTATGCACTTCAGGCTGGCCTTCAGCTCACTTTTGTAGCCCAGGCTGGTCTCGAACTCTCACCAATCCTCCTGCCTCAGCCTCCCGAGTGCTGGGATTATAGGCGTGTGCCACCACACCCGGCTTTAGTACTATGGTATTTTGATGATAAAACCATCACAGACATATTGGTAGAAAGCTGTCCTTGCATGTGACCGTAGATGATAGTAAGGGATAAAACCTCAGGTGCATAATGCAGACTTAAGGAAAGAACGTCTTCAAATAAATACTGTTTGTCCTACTTTATAGGACAGAACATGGGCTCAACATCATTGTATGATGAAAACAAATCAAAAGACTAAATTACAGAGTAGAAGGCATTGCACTAGAGATATCAAAGTAGTTCAGCAGCAAGATGTTATACTAGCATTCAATTTTATAGACGCTTTTCATACAACTTTTTTCAACATTACTAATCACTGATATAGCAAATATAGAAATATCTCCCAGTAAGCTTTTCTTGATAGTGGGTTATTGTAGGACTTGTAGCCTCCATGTCTTGTAGCAGTACATTTTCTAGAGATGATCTTAATGTTGACACACACACACACACACACACACACTCACCACCAGCGAGCTTTCCTCCACAGTACTACCTGCCCATACCTGAGGCTTCGCTTGCGTGAATACATTCTAACTTCACAAAACAATTTTCTGATACCATTTTAGGAGCAAATGTATGCATAGGCATGAAACACTGTGAATGAAAACGTGTAAGTAAAGTACGTATGCCATGAGGAATAAGTAGGTAGGGTGATAGATTCAGGTAACTTGACGATGGTAACCATGTCACAAAATATATGAAAATATTATACGGTATTCCTTGAGCCCATACAATGTTGTGGCTCCTTTTTTTAATGTATTTGGTACATGGGTCTCCCTACACAGATCAGACTCGGAGTGATCCTACTGTTTGCAGCCTCTGAAGCGCTAAGAATACAGGCGTGCACCACCACACCCAGTCTCAATGGCTGTCTCAGTGTGCCCCGAGGGTGGAACTGGCACAGCACACTCATATAAATATTTTATATGATATTGATGGTTTCTGCCAATGTGGATTCATTTTATGACTAGCATATCTGCATTTATTAATATTCTTATACAATTTATATGCATATTAAATTCTGAACAACTTGCTCTATAAGAAACAATAAGCTACATATTGTATTTTTTGCTATTTAATATCTTTGTAATCTCACACACATTAGTTATTCTAGAACAAGAAATTTTTATCTGAAAAATTGCATAGTATTCCTGTGAGTACCAAATAATTGTATTTCTATAAATTTTCAGGTGAAGGGGCTGGGGAGATAGCTCTGTGGCACAAGTGCCTGCCTGGGAAGTGTAAGGCCATGAGTTTGAACCCTGGTCCTGCAAAAATAAATAAGTAAGTAAGTAAATAAATAAATAAATAAATAAATAAATAAATAAATTTACAGATAAAAACCAGTCATATAGATAGATAGATAGATAGATAGATAGATAGATAGATAGATAGATAGATATAGCCATCTGATAATGTTATCTCTTAAGGAAAAATTAAAGTTGAAATTTCCATGAAAAATCTTAGAAACACACCAAGTGACCTTACCATGCAGGAGTTCCCACCGCAGTGAAATGAAATGCACTGAGTTGATAGTCAAATGTGCGTTGCTTCCGGCAGAGTCGCAGGGAGCTCCCTGTAGAGCCTTGCTTCCACCGGCAGCTGGGGTTCAACCCCGGCCCGCCCTGGGAATTCCTGAGAAGCGCCAGCTGTGCCGGCCTGGTCTGCCTCATCCCTTGGTCAGAAGCTCTAGTAACAGGAGCCCACCTTCTGTGTTTAGCAGGTTCTTTAGAGGACTGTGACAAAAAGTAAAGTCTGAGAACTGCTGATTGAGATCAATCCTCACAAGTACTTACTCTTCTAAAGTTTGAGAAAAGATTTTATTTATTTATCAATTTCCTGTTTTGTAGACTCATCTGTGAATTACAAGTTAGTTGACTTAGTAACTAGTGACTATGATGCTTCCGGAATGCATAGTGGCACAGTGTGTAACTTTCGCAAGAAATACATGTCTCTATCAAGAAAAAAACAAAAGACGAAATTTTTAAATAAGTGTAAACTGCCTAGATGTGCACGATGGAGAAGTAAATAAAAGAAGTGTGGCAAGCCGGGCGTGGTGGCTCACGCCTGTAATCCCAGCACTTGGGAGGCTGAGGCAGGAGGATCGTTGTGAGTTCGAGACCAGCCTGGGCGACAAAAGTGAGCTCAAAGCCAGCCTGAACTGCACAGTGAGACCCTGTCTCAAAAAAGCAAAAAAATAAAATAAAATAAAATAAAATAAAAATAAAAAAAGAAGTGTGGCAAAAGATGCTTGAATAACCAGCTCTTCAGTGGATTATTTTCTGTGTTTTAGCTGGCCTCAATGCCACTGACTTCTACTCTCATCATTATAGTCTTCCCCATTCGTGTCAGTTCGGTCCTAAGTTGCGCCTCGCATATCTCAAGCTTCTTCATAAGTTTGTTTCTGTGGCTGGTTCTGTTTTCCTAATGTGACCTCTGAGTGTGATGAATGTTCCATGTGGCACAGCTCCCACAGTGTCCCACAAGTTCTGGTTCCCATGATATGCACTGGTATTGATGGGAGCTTCCAGAAACTTCTTCTGTGACCCACTGGGTGTTTGAGAGGATGTCCTGACTTTATGTGGTGGGTGTACCTTTTCCACGATTTCTTCCGTCATTGATTTCCATTTTTATTGCATAGTGATCTGATAGTACACATAGGGTGATTTCAATTATTTGATATTTATTTAAGAAGACTTTGCGGAGTAGAATGTGATCTGTTTTGGAAAATGTACTGCGTGTTGCAGAAGAAATATATATGCTGTCGTAATGGAGGAACTACTCTGTTTATATCCATTAAGTCCATCTGTTCAAGGGTGTGGTTCAGCTCTGAAATTGCTTTATAGGTTGTTTTTTCATCTAGTTGATCTGTCTCTTTGTGAAAGTGGGCTTTTAAAATGCCCTCTTGTGATTATGTTACTCTTTATGTGATCTTTTGATTAGCAGATTTTGCTTTATGAAGATGTGCACTGAAGTATTGGGTACAGACAGATTTATAATATTTTTCTCACTGAGTATCCCTTAAATACTATGTATGGCCTTACTTCTTCCATCTTAGTCATTTTTAGTTTGTGATTTCCCCTGGCTGGGCCAGAGATATAGTTCAACACGCAGTGAGCGGCTGGTGGCAAGTGTAAAGCTTTGCGTTTCTTTTCTGGTACAAAAACTGAAAATTAAAAATTAAAAATTAAAAAAAGAAAGAAAGAAATTCATCCTGTCTGAGATTAGCACCAGTATTTCAGTTTGTTTGGGGGCCTTTGGGCATTAAATGCTGTTTTTATCATTTAGTATTTAGTCTATGAAGATCATTTTGGATTAGACAAATTTCTTGGCTATAACAGACTGTAAGATTCTCTCTTTTGATCCCATCCCCAAATCTGTGCCTTTCAGTTGGGGAGCTGAGCCCGGAGCTGAGCCCATTGACATTCAGGGGCGTCACCAAGCTGTACTGATGACTTATCACCATGGCTAATCTTTCTTCAGTTTCTGGCGACTTTGCTATGTTTTCCCTAACACGTGGTGGTTCTTGCGGTCTACCTGTTAGCCTTACTTGGTATTTTTGATTTATCTGGGTATTTGGCTGTGCTGACTTCATTTTTTTCTGAATAAAAATGTAAATAAGCCCTTATCCACACTTGCCAAGGGAAAGAAAATGCTCACATCAACGAAAGTGGAAATAGAAAGGTGTAATCACAATAGATGCTGTTGAAATCCAAATGATCCAAATGATAGTAGTAACTTCCCTGAAATTTGCACTGTAACAAATTGAAAACTTCTGAGCAAACGGGCAGAATCCTAGACTCACAAATTAGCAAAGATGACCCAAGAAAACACAAAAATTCTGCAAAACCTAGTAACAAGCAATGAAATACTGATAAAAATAAAAATTATACATCCAAATAAATTCTAAGTCCTGGTAGACTCACTGCTGAATTCTTTTATTTATGACTTTTAATAAGAACAATATGACAGTTTCAAAACACAGTAGTACATTTCCAGTATTTGATACAATGCATATTTTTGTCTTCCTAGTAGTGATATAGAGCACAGGGTGTGGGCATGATAACTTTTCTAATCATTATTGGTACAAAAAATTTCTTCTTATTGAACTTAGAAAAAGTAGTTGTAAACATAATCCAATGTTCCATAATCAAAGTAGGTTATTGGCAAAACTGGCAATGATGGAGGCTGTTCATTTAAGCATTTTACAGCACAACATACTAATCTAGCTTTCTGTTTATGCCTTGTGGTTAAACTTTTCTGCTGGGTGGTTAAGGGCAAGTTAAAGCAAGACCTGTATAACAGAACATATAACTTTTGTATCTCTGAGGTGAGTCAAATCTCCTCATGATTTACTTTGAAGCCATGTACAGTGCTTTGTAGAACTGTTGTCAGTTTCAGCCATCTGGATGAGTCACGACCATCACTTGACCAGTTTGCTCTCTGTGAAAGCCTGAGAGAATGTTTTCTCTCTAGCTGATTCTCCTCGGGCACACTGTATATCTTCAATTCCTTTCTTCCATAGGCCCATAATCTCTTTGAACAGAAAATTTGGGAAACCACTGAGGTATAGGATGTTATAGCACAGGTTCTCTTATTTCTTCAGTCCTCAGTGACCTTGAAGGGCTAGGGCCAAAATATTGACAATATTTGTAGCCCTTCTTTATCTCCAATTTTTGCTTTGTAAACTTATATTCTTAACCCTCCATAAGAAAAGTCTAGTGATACTATTACTCTACAACATAAGTACTTGAGCTTAACATTACTATTTCTGAGTATCAAACATCTTAGACTTAACTTGGAATTGGTATTATCTATCAATCACTGGTATTCTAATAAATCTCTATAAAATGTCATAAAAGCAGTTACACATTTTTACACAGAAATTTAGAAATCTAACCATATACAAAGTTGTAGCCCATCAATCCTACAATATTTTTCCTAGTCTCTTACTCTCATTTAATACCCTTTTTTATTTTCTTATAAATCAGCCATGTACTTGAGAGAGCATAACAGTATCTGGAATTATACTAGAAGCAGCACACATCTACAAGACCATAATGACAAGCATTCCACACATAGCTTTAGCGTTACACATTGCTATCCTCAGTGTGATAAACCTTTTAGAGGTTCTTAGCACCATTATCTAATTCACCCAGTGCATGGTTTTGTTTCTGCCAAGTTCCCAATGTTTTCTGCTTGCAGTCACTTCGTTGTTTAACCCTTAAGTCCTTGATTTTTATTCAGCTGTTTTATGCTTCTCAATTTTTTTTTGAGTTCTTGTAGTTGTGAGACTATATACTATTTATACATGTAGGTCTGGTTTATTTCACTTGTGAGTATATCTTCATGATACATCCACTTAAATATGAAGCCTTTTACTTTATCATTCCTTATAGCTGAGTAATATTCCATTGTATAAAAATACCACATGTTTTATAACCATTCTCTAGATAATGGGCATTTAGGTTGTTTCCAAGATTTGGCTATTAAAGATTGTGCAGCTATGAACATAGCTGCACAGATATCATGTTTTCTGTGATATGATGTTTTCTGTTCTTCTGGGAAAATTGCCAGTATGGGGATAGCTAGACTGAATGGGATTTCCAGTTCTAGTTTTTTAAGAAATCTCCTCACTGGTTGCATAATGATTTCAACAGTCTGCATTCCCACCAGCAGTGGAAAAGGGTTTCTTTTTTTTCCATACAGCCTCTCCAACATTTGTTGTTGGTTGATTTCTTTATGGTGGCCATTCTTTCTGGGATGAGATGGTATCTAAGTGTTGCTTTGATTTGCATTTCATGAATGGCTAGTGATGTGGAGCGTTTCTTCATGTGTTTATAGGGTTGCTGCATTTCTTTCTCTGAGAAGTGTGTGTTCATTGCAAATGCTCATTTCTGGATTGAATGTTTGAATGTTGGGACGCAAATGGTTTTTAGTTCTTTATAAATTCTAGATCAAAGACCTTTGTCTGAATACTTATTAGTTAAAATCTTTTCAAAATTTGTAGGTTGTCTTTTCACTCTGTTTGTAATTTCTTTGAAAGTACAAAAACTTCCTAGCCAGTGGAAGTCCCAGTTATTGATTCCTTCAAGTGTTCAACATGCATTTTGATTTTCGTCCACCAACTGTTGGCCTACGCTGATGTCTTGAAGATTTCCTCCCACTTTCTCTTCTGGTCAGCTTAAGGAGACTGGAAATCACATCCCCATAGATTCCACCCTGGCTGGCTCTGCTGTCCAAAGAAAACTGATAAGCTCTCCTTTGTAGGTAATGGGTCAAACGCCATGCTCTCACCAGACATGATGAAGCCAAGGGCAAGAGTGCTGGAGCTTTGTTAAAGCAGCCATGTGAGGCAAAAACAATGTGAAAACTTATTTTTGTCACAGAATGACTTACTTCTCTGAACCTTCTTTTCAGGGCCTCTGTGGGCCGGATGCAGTGGATATGGGGGTTTTGCCATCTCGCTGTCCATGTTTTCATCCGAGACTTTTTCAATGTGGAAATTGGAGCTTAAATTATCGCGTTTTTCAGAAATAGTTGAATTCCAACAAGAAAGTGGGCGTGTACGGACTTGGACTGAATCTTTACCTCTAGCCGTCAACAGTTTATTGACAGCCGGTGCTAGGATGTGGCCAGTGTCTACTCTTGAATTTTCTGTCTCTTTTTATTTATGTATCTATTTATTATTTATTTCTTCCTTTTGTGTTTTCGAGATGAGTTCTCACTACGCAGTTCCGGCTGACCTTGAGCACCCTGTGTAGCCCAGGCTGGTCTCAAACGTATGAAGCTCCTCCTGCCTCAGCCTCTGGAGTGCCAAGGTCACAGGCCTATGCCACCATGCTCCGTTCACTTGAATTCTTTCTGCAATAGGTAAAATTGACTCCCTACACATCCCCAGAGTCACACACAGCACGGAAGCGGAGTGTCCTAATTGCCGGTTGTTTGTTCAGTTGCTCAAGGGGGCTCCCTGAGATGCTGTGCCTAAGCCCCTACGTACTATGGGGTGCAGGTTCACATCCCGCCCACAAAGAACCGAGGTGCCCAGTGAGTGCTACCTCCAGAGAGGAGACCTTGGCCAGCCACTGAGCTGCCCATGGTGGGGACACCAGGCAGTGAGGTCCAGCCCTGCCCAGCGCTGCAGCGCCCCTCTACAGTGTGGTCAGCTCATCCCACAGTCCTCTGTTCCCAAATAGCTTCCGGCACGCTGTCCTCAAAAAAGAGACTAAGAGAGTCTGGGCCAGGGGAGTGTCCGGTTTGTTAGCCTTCTCGCAAGGAGAGGAGCTTGGGAAGGAGAACGAGAGCTGGAGGAGAGGCGTCCCCAGGCTGTGGGCAGAAGCCCCTCTCAAAGGAGGCCACAGGTCCACGGCTGACTCCGAAGAACAGAGCTGTGCTGAGCACGCTGGTTTATTTAGCTGGAAAGCTCCCTGAACTATGGAACTTAAGGCTGGGCAGGAGTGATTTGGCTAGAGAAATGTATGCACACCATTCCGAAGGCACACACACCATGCAAGCGTAACACAGGCTATTTTTTTTTTCTGCGACTCGTTTTGTAAGACCCCTTCTTGATCTAAAATTTACTATTCTATAACTTCCGGGAAAACGGAACTTTGCGTCCACCTAGATAAGGGTCCCAAATGATTGCATACGAGGATTTAAAAACCAGGACAAGACTGTATGTTCTGATGCTAAATGGAGAGGTACAGTTTTTTAGAAAGTGTAAGAAAAGCTAGGTCACTCTTACTTCCATCCATGTCTCAGTCGTTTTTGTTACTTTTCTGCTGCAGAAGAAAATGCCCCCTTGGCGCCTGCCCTACAAGGAGAACCAGCGCCCCGCACCCCAGAGCCGGTGTTCTTCCCCCATCCCCGCAACATGGCCCCAAGGCCACCTCGCTTCTTGGGTACCGGCAGTTACTTTCTCCTGCCCTTTGGCTCTGGCGTAGGAGTGGTGCTGAAGCTCTCTACTCCTGGCCCCCTTGATTGTGCTGGGCCCCCGGTACACCTGCTGGCTGCTACAACACTCCCTGCTTGTTTGTTCTATTTTGTTTATAAAGGGCTTACGATCTCAGAACCGAAGTGCAGGCCTAGAATTGTTGCCAATCCGTGAAAATCCCTTCTGGTTTTTGTTTTGGTATGTTTTCTTGCGAAGATCCTGTTCTTTCACTCTCACTTTTACATTTCCACAGGTGGGGCTCCCTGAGAATATACTCTATGGTGTGTATTTGTGTTTAACATTCACAGTTTATTTTCCCTCAATATTGTTTTACACATCTGTCCTATCTCTATCAGTCTGCCTATTATCTATCTATGTATCTATCTATCGATCAATCGATCGATCATTCGATCTATCTATTATCTCTCAATTTTCTCTCCATCTTTCACAACCTGGATAAATACCTAAATCACCTTAGTTACCCTTATATAGAATTCTTTCTTATACCCATATTATTTTTGACATATAAAGAAGTATGCTCTGATCATTTTCAAAGCTTTGCTGCCATACCCAGACTATAGTGGCTATTGGGAAATCTAGCTAGGTTCCTTGCCAAACTCAGTCCTAGAGGTAGGATTACTGAATCTTAGAAAACATGAGAGCTTCATTTTACTGGACTCGGGAGAGGCCACCTCACTGGGTGTCCAGCGCTGCCCAAAGTCTTTGTTTTCCCATCGTTGTAACATTGCTAGCGTCTGGCTTCAGGCTGCTGGTGGCACTAAGGAAGCTGGTATCTCCTTACATGGAGTGGATTTTCTTCTTTTAAAACATTTTCTGGCTATTAATGAAGAAGAGCGTTTACAGATGAATATAACTTAGTCTCACATTTCTCCTTCTTTGAATCATCTGTCACAGTGAACTCATTTATCTAAGTGTTCCTTACCTTAGTACATGGTCATCAGAACGGCACGTCAAACCCCCAGTGAGAATGTCCATCGCGGGCAGAGCGTATTTGAAGTCACGCCGTGCATGACGGTAGGAGCCATGCGATTGCAGTCCTTGAGCGGTGTGACTGCAGTCCTGCACTGCTAGGGAGCGGGGAGGGCTTGCCTCGCACATGCAAGAGATTGATTGGATTTCTAGCACCATGTAAATATAAATCAGGAAAAAAGGAAGGAGAGAGGGAGCAATGAAAGATTACAGTGCTTGGAAAAGAAGAAACGTAACAGGGTAGGGTAGCGCAGGTTTATATACCCAGTGCCTTAGGAGGCAGAGGCAGGATTGACAGAGTACTAGCTCAGCGTGGATTATGGAATGGCTTCAAAGCCAGCATGAGCGACATAGAAAGACCCTGTCTCAAAGAAAAAGAAATTCCAAAAGGCACTATTTCCTGAGTCCATTCTCGGTGGGGAGCAGGGGCGTGGGAGGAACCCTTCTGCACGCTTTGCGCGTCCCATTGCCCCCTCCCCCCCCCTCGCCCATCTTCTGAGTCCCCACTTGCAAAATGGAATCTTACGTCACCGCATCCTGTTACCCGTCTTTTACTTTGTTCTTTATCTGCATCTGGGTCTTCTCATAGGAGGAAAACTGCGCAATAGTCATGCTTCTGGGCCTCACTGATGCCACGTGGCGTCAGGGTCTCAAGGACACAGCCGTGTTCCCACGAATGACTCACGTTTACCCTCCCTGGCACAGTAGTGTCCCATGGTGTAGAAATGTCACAGTTTTATCCACTCATCCACTTCCTTAGGTTGATTCTATATCCCGGCTACGCTTACTGAAGAAATAAAGCGGGGTGCATATGCCCTAAAGAAAGCGCAATTTCATTTTCTTTGGTATCTCTGTTTCTCTGTCTCTCTCTCTCTCTATGTCTATCTCTCTATGTGTGTCTATCTCTCTCTGTGTCTCTCTGTCTCTCCCTCTCTGTCCCTGTCTCTCTATCTCTCTGTCTCTCTCTTTCTCTGTGCATCTCTCTGTGTATCTCTCCTGTCTGCCTGCCTGCCTATCTGTCTGTCTATTTATCTATTGATCATCTATCTAGTAATATCTCTGGGTCCTATAAGAATTCTACTCTGAGTTTTGGGGGAGCCTCCCTAGATGTTGTTCTCCTTGATGACCTCATTTACATCCCCACCAACGATGTGTGACATTTCTGATTCTCTCCGTTCTCATCAGAACTTGACATTTTTGACAGTAACTATTTCTGAGCCTGAAATTTCATTTTAGTTTTTATTCTCATTTCCATAATGATATTGGGCAATCTATCCAGCTAGCTAGCTAGCTTACTGGGCCTACTTTCTTTTCTAACGAATTACTTGTATTTTTATATTATTTTGGATATTAACCTCTATGCATGTATAGAATCCAAGATTTTTTTCTCATTCTGTAAGTTGTCTATTTGTTGTGTCATCTGTTTTATCAGTTATGCATAAGCTTTTTAATTTGATATAATTTCCATTTCTCAATTTTTTATTTTCATGGCCTGTGTATAGGGTCATATAAAAAAATACCTGCTCAGGCCAGTGTCCTGAGATATTACCCTATGTTTGATCTTTAATTTAATTTTAAAACCCTTCAACTGAGGTTTCTTTCTTTTTTTGTCTCTCTTTTTGAGACAGGGTCACACTATGCAGTACAAGCTAGCCTTGACCTCGTTTTTATAGCCCAGGCTGGTGTAAACTTGCACCAATCCTCCTGCCCCAGCCTTCCAAGAGCTAGCATTATAGGCCCTTTATCATATGGGTCTTTTGCAAATATTTTATTCTATTCAAAGGCTTGCTTTATTCTATCGACATTAACTTTCATAGAACATAAGAATTTAACTTTATTGCCAGGGTGGTGGCACACACTTATCATCCCAGTACTTGAGAGGCTGAGGCAGGAATATCAGTATGAGTTCAAGACCAGCCTGGGCTACAAAAGTGAGCTAAAGGTGAGTCTGAACTGCATAGCGAGACCCTGTCTCAAAAAGACAAAAAAAAAAAAAAAAAAAGAATTTAACTTAATTAAAGTTCAGCTTATGGACTTATAGATTACTTATTTTAAGAATTTCTTTTGTGTAACATTTAGAAAGGGCATTCCCATACCTGAATAACACACTAATAACGTGTGTTATCTTTTAGAAATTCTATGACTTTCTACCTGACACTTAAATCTACGATCTCATGTGAGTTAGGTTTTACCATTCATCTTCCAGTCTGGGCCTACTGTGCAGGCGTAGAGGTGTGCATGGAGACTCTCTGTAGTTCATGGTGCTGTCCTTTGTCTTTTGTTACAAAGCCATGGGCTTACTCTGGGAGGTGTAAATGTAAATGGCCAAACCGCAATTTGTTTCTAATTTCTAATTCCATTTGTTCATTGCTGAATATGAAAAAATCAAATGATTTCTTATATTGGCAATGCATCTGCAACTTTCCTGTATAATCACTTATTCATTCTTTTCTTAAAATGTTATCAGCTGGCTTTGGAGATACTGACCATTACAGAACGTGTTTGTCAGTATTCCTCTGCTTTCATCTTTTAAAAAGCGATTGATACAATCTATTCCTTCTTCTTTCTGGTCCTAAGTCCCATTGGCTTCCTTGCTTTGAACTTCCTTCACTTCATTGCAAGGAATTGGCATAAATTATTCCTTAAACCTTTGGTAGGATTCAGCGGTGAGTACATCTGAATTCTGAGCTTTCTGTATGGAAAGTTATTGACTGTTGATCCAATTTCTTTTCTGAGTTAGGTGATTGTGTAGGTCGCCTCTCTCTCCTCAGGTGAGTTTTAGCACATTTTCTCTCTCATGGAATTGGTCAATTTCATCTAAGTTATCACGATGATAAACATAACACTGTGCCTTTAATAAAATCACATTTTTCACTTTGGTTGGTTTCTGCTGTATTTTCATCAGTTCCTCTTACTTTGGATTTAATTTGCTCTTCTCTTCTAGCTTCCAAAAGTGGAAGGTTAAAGGATGCAAGATCTTTCTTCTTTCTGATATATTTGGTCCATAATATCTTTTTCATATTTCCCCAAGATGTCTTCTGTAATGTTCATGTTCTTTAGAACTGCTGCTCAAAGTTTGGTCCCCTGAAAGGCAATGTTGAGGCCACCTGAGAAGGGGGTACAGTTTCATTTGTGCATAAATCCAGACACGTTCTGTGTGTCACAGGCAACAAGTCTGTGCTGTGTGCATGAAGCTTGCTAGACGGGTAGACCCAGAATGCTGTCGCTACACACAGTGGCATGTATAAGGGCAAGGAGCACACGGATGAGCTTGTTGGCAGTGAGCATGCAAGCTCTGTATGTGCACTTAATATGTAATTTGTGTATCTTGTACGCGAACATGCTGTAAAAAAGAAATACAGAATTGGAAATCACCAATCCAATCCACAAATTCAGAATTAGAATCTATACCTTAAAAGGCAATGATATATGCGCAAAAATAATATGAAAACTCCTGCTTTCTATGAGGTTCATTTGCAGACCCACTAAAGCCCAGATCGTGGCCAGCTGCGTGAGTTAGCTCTGGTGCGGTCACGGACTACTCGTGCGGCCACAGAGGCAGAACTTAAATGCCCTGCGCCCCTCCTTCCCCGGTCATAAAGCAAGGCTACTGCTGTCCTGCACACCATACTGTCCACTTTACAATAATAAATGCTATGGTTTATGACTGTCAATAAGTCAACCTACCATCACTATTAAGAAATGCATGCAATATGTAATATTTGTCACTGACATAGCACTCAGTTTAGATCAGTTACCAAATTTTCTATTGATTACTAACAGGACCAAAGGCGAATAGTGTAGTAGATATGACTCTAAGTCAAAGTCTTCAATGATTCATATATATTTTTAAAGACACAACCTATCAGCATAGAAATTAGGGCTGAATTCCTTCTCAGCCTTTTGCCTAAGGTCAAGTATGGAAATTAGGGCTGATTTTTCTTCAAGTCTTACAGAAACTTTTATGCTATCTTTTGCGAAATGTTTCTATTTAAGTTAAAGTAGGTGAAACATAACTTGGCAGATGTGTTCTTCTTGAACTTATTGATAGCGTGTTTTCAGTGTCTGCTCCGATCTTGGCAATGAGAGCGACCTGGCATGTGCCCCTCCCCCCTTCACTCCCTGTTGCCTCCATAGCTTGAGCGGCCTGGCTCCCCCGCGTAGTCCCACCAAGGTGCTGCTGCTCTGAAGCCCATGGAGATGGTTTAAACCTCTGAAACCATAAGCCAAGTAAATCTCTAGTCTTTAAAAGTAGATAAACAAACAAATAGATAAACAAATAAAAGTATAAAATGTCAAAGGACAAATGCTCCTGAATAGGTTTGCATTGGACGGAAGATTCTAGAGCTAGGGGTAAATGTTGGCCTCCCAGTTGCAGTCTAAATGTGCACAGTCCAGGAAGTTCCGACTCTTCGCTCGGGACAAAGCCAGCTCCAGCTGAAACTAAAACACTACAAATGAATTAAATTTAAAAACTGTTCTCCAGCCACCTGCTCAAAGGGTCAGTGTCTGTATCCAGCTGGTAGCTTCATTTGGGAGAGCACGCAAATGCTTCAATTATTGATTTTGAAAAGAGCCACTGGCTTGGCCTCCTTTATAATGTAGCACAGACTATAAAAGCAAATTTTAGAATATTTTGGTTTTCAGTAACAAGTTTACTAAAATTTAAAAGAATATCAATTCTGTTTTCTAGGAAACTAAACAGTATTCTTCTAAGATATGAGTTCATTGAGTTATTCAGAGATTGCAATTTCTCTGCGGTTTGAGGGTTTGGTTTTTGTTTGTTTGCTTGTTTGTATTTTATAGAAGGGTCTACAGGGTGGTCAGGTTCTCACTACTAGATCAGACTTGTAGTGATGCACCTGTTTACAGCCTCTCAAAAGCACCACGCCCAGTCTCAATTGCTGTCTCAACATGCCCCCGGAGTGGGACTGGCATGGCAGGCCTGGGAATTGAACCCCTGACCCCTCCATCTGCTTACAGGCACTTTAATCTGCTGAGCTATTTGGCTGGCCTCTCCTCTAGATTTTGACAGTTGATTTATTTTGCTTGAAATTAAAAACCATTCAGAGTTCATTAGGGATTGAGCCTCTGTTTTTTGTTTGTTTGTTTTTTTTTTTTGTTTTGTTTTGTCTTTTTTGAGACAGGGTCTCCCTGTGCAGTTCAGCTGGCCCCTTGAGCTCACTTTGTAGCCCAGGCTGCTCTCGAACTCGCCCTGATCCTCCTACCTCAGCCTCCCGAGTGCTGGGATTATAGGTGTGCGCCACCACGCCCAGCAAGCTTCTGGTTTTATAGTGAACTTAACCTTAGAAATATTACAGACATCATTTTAAATAACTCATCATTCTTGAGGTGAGTGCAGTGTAATAGTTTAGACACTGATTCCTATCACTTTATGCAGATGTTTTGCTTTTGTGATAGTAATTTAGAACTGTTGAAATAGAAAACTTTTAATAAAATACTTTTATAATCAGATTTTTAAAAGCATTCATGCTGTAACCATTTTAGCATACAGCTGTAATGGGTACACAACTGAAGTAACCTCAACAAGGCAATTGAAAGCAAACAAGAGCCATGGGGTCCCCCTCCCCACCTCCGCCTCCTCCCCAGAGCCTCCACATTTGTGTCCACCTAGACGTGCAGAGAAGCTCTGGTGCCACGGACTGTAAACCTATGCAGATAATTTTGGTGTTTCGCCTTCCCCCAGGGCCTGGTCTCCGTCATCCAAGGACCCCGCCACTGGGCTCCACTCAGTGCTTCAGGCTTCACATGTGATGCCCTGAGCTCTCTTCGGCTTTGACGTCATCCTACTGATGTATCTTAACGTAGCAGCTGCTCTCATTCGCTGCCGAGCCTGCCTCTGCCGCCCAGTCTAAGCAAGCACACAAAATCCAGGGCTTTCAAGTTGAAGATAGGCAGCATGAGAGTATAACAGAAATCTTCTGCAGTTGCCCAAGGTCACCCTTCAGGGGCCAGCCAGGGCACACACAGTGCTCCAGGACACCATGCGCTGAGAAGGTCTGGCTGAGGTAAGTAGTGGTTCCAGCCACCTCAGGACATGTCTGTGCATTGTTTGTGAAGCGTGCTGCTCAAAAGATGGGATGCCCAGACAGGTACTAATTAAAAAGCACCCAGAAAAGTGCCTGTGATGTGTGGGTGTGCGAGGACTCACACACAGCCGTGGGCCACTGCTCTATGGCAATTTGACATTCATCCCTGTCTTGTATAACAGAGAAAAGGCAGGGAAGAGCGACGGCCATCTACAATCATGTCTTGTTAAGAATAGCAGAAACTTTTCCTCAGGATTCTTAACAAATTTCAGGCTAAGCGGGAAGTTCTGCCGGGCTTTGTCTCTTGTGAAGATGTAACAGCTCCACCTTGAGGCAAAAGCGTGACGTTATACCTTATTGCAGACTGATCAGGCCCCCACCTCCCACGCCAGCAAAGGCTTACATGAAGGAACCAAGTGATAGGACCCAGGTCTCCAAGAGGATCCAAACCCTCTAGCAGAGTTTCAGACTCTCTGGCCATGACAAAGAACTCCATGCTGCCGCGTTTATTTGGTTTTTGGACAGAGGAAGGGGAGACTGAGGAAGTCATGAGAGCTGAGCAGGGCCTTGAAGATCAGCACAGAGACTTCTCCACGTAGAGAGCTGTGCTAATCGGGAGACTGTCCTAGCTCCAGGCTGAAATTCGCTGCAACAGTGAGCCTCCTGCCGTTCAGTCTATATTCAGTTAACGGTGGTGGGAGCCAGGTGTCCTCAGCCATGGCCTTGCCTTGTCCTTGGAGACATCGGGCCATCACAGGCCATGACAGGTCTCAGCAGGGACAGTGACTGACAGAGGTTCCGTTACTATGAGTCTTCGGCCCACCTGCAATCAACGGGGCTAGGCCTGGGACAAACTCTCATATAAACATGGACGGCAGCTGATGCATTTTATATCCCTGTCAGAGCCACTTTATCCCCATCAGTACTTCGTGATTTGCTTTTTCTCTTTTTTTTCATTTTATACAGCGTCTCACTGTGCAGCTCGAACTCATAGTGGTCCTCCTGTTTTCAGCCTCCCCAGGGCTGGAATCATAGGCATGCACCACCACACCCAGACTTCCTCATGAGTTTCGATTGGAAATAGCAGGGCATATCTGTAATGACCGATAACATATAATCCACAGCCAAGGAAAAGTAACAGAAGAATTGCAATGCTGCAGGAAGGGTTTGGAAAGTCATCTTGGGTTCCTACTCTCAGGAATAAACTACAAACAATAAGCACCATTAGTTATCAGAGGAAGACAAATTAGTGTAACCATAATGGCCATGTTGTGACCGAGGAAGTGCAAGGAGATTCTCGGGTAGCCTGGCGCCTGCGCCTCACCAGCTGGCCTCCACGGAGCCCACGGATGGACTCTTGGACCCGAGGCTCCCTTTGAAATGGAGAAGGCCTCCTGTTCGAGCCCCCGCATCAGACTCGATCCTGGCGCTCGTGTATTAACCTGATCCCCCATTGCAATGCTTTCCCGACACTGCTACATCTTGAGGCTTTGCTGAAACAGCAGCGGCTCTGTCCTGGAGGAGCCGCTCCTTGGGGACCTCAGCACCGGGCCGCAGGGGGCTCCTCTCAGGTGCAGGCTGGAGCCCCGCTAGCCTTCTCCTCCACTGCTCCCTTCTGGTTGTTGCAGTCCTGAGTCGCAGTCCCACGCTGGGAGAGACCTTGAGGTGCAGAAGAGAGTCAGACTCAGCAGTGCTCACCGTGCCAGCATGCCTTCTGTTCTGCTCCTTGGCCATTGGCCACACACACACACACACACACACCCCACAACAAAAGCTCTTTCCTGGGCTTCCTCATTCCTTGTGCTTCCTTTCCAATGCTGGTGTCTCCAGGGGTCTCCCAGTGGCACGATGTGCACACCTTTCTCTTGGACATTGTGAGTACCGAGCCGTCCTTCCAGTGAGAGCCGTGGCCTACTCTGCTGGCCTCACCACTCCTGAGGAACAGTAGGACCTGCAATTTGAAACACCTGACTCCACCTGCCACAACCTCCCCCACACCGCAGCACCCATCCCCACCCGCCCCACTCACCCTTCAAAGCCACCTTGACCTCTCTAGGAGAACTGGCACTGGCCTTCTCTTTCCGAGTCCAGCAGGACAGTGGTAATGTCTCAGCGGTAACCCTCTGCCACATCACATCATGGTTATACGTGTTGGTGTGTCTCCTGTCCAGGCATCTCCTGGGCAGTGGTGAGCCTTAGCAAATAGTTGCTGTAGGAATTCATTTCTTGAATAAATAAAACCTTCCATAAGATACCTAAAAATGCTTCATTAAATGAGCTGTCCATTTTCCACTCGCTCACTGGGGTGGATATCTATTTTACTCATTCTGGTGCTTAAGTTACTTTATAAATTAGTATGGTTAAAACACAAACTTTTGGTATGCGTAGTATTGGGTTAGACTGCTGTGCATGTGAATGTCTGCAGATGCGAACTGCCGACTTGCATTAGTAGATGTAAAGGTAGTGAGCATTTCTTTATTACTATTGTTGTTATCTAAAAAGAATACAAAGGAGAAAAAATTAGAAGCGATACATAACTTCATCAAACAAGTAAATAAGAATTCAGTGATGGTTGCTATGGTGCATAATGTTATCTTCAAATGCATTGCTTGGATTATCAGATAAATGCTTTCAAATTGGAAAAAAATGTTATAAGAAATTTAAAAGGAAATTTGGGACACCTCTGAGTTATAGGATATTACAGCACAGGTTCGCTTATATCCTGGGTCCTTATTGACCTTGAAGGGATAGGGCCAAAATATTGGCTATCCTTATAGCCCTTCTTTTTCTCCAATTTTTGGTCTGTTAGCTTACATTCTTAACCCTCCAGCAGAGAAGCTTTGTGATACTATTACTCTATAACATAGGTACTTGAGCCTATCATCACTGGCTTTCTGAGTATCAAATATCTTTGACTTAGCTTGCAAATGATATTTTCTGACCATCATTGATATTCTAATAACTTTCCATACAATGTGATATAAGCAGTTACACAATTTTGACACAGATATTTGGAAATTCAAGGAAATACAAAACTGTAGCCTGTCACGAATATGGTTTTTGGCCCAGTCTCTTATTTTCAAGTACTACTCTTGAGAGAGAGAATGACAGTAACTGAGTTTACACCAGGAGTAGCACATATCAAAAAGACAAGAGTGACATGTATTACAAACATAGTTTTACCATTACATTGTGCTATAATCAATATGCTGAAGCTTTTGAAAGTTCTTGAGACCAATATCTGATTCATCCTGTGTACATAAGTGTATGGTTTTGCTATTGATGTTTTCTGCTTTGTCTGCTTCCAGTCACTTCGTTGTTTAATCTATAACATATTCAGCTGTGTTATGGCCTTAAGTTGTTGTTTTGGGACCTCAGAGGAAAGGGATGAATGAATTATAGTGCTTCTAAGGAGAGTCACTCAGAGAAAAACATTCTCTCAGGCTTTCACAGAAAGCAAAATGGCCAAGCAATGGCCATGACTCGTCCCGAAGGCTGACACTAGCAACAGTTCTACAAAGTACTGCCTATGGTCCCAAACTTAATCCTGAGGGGATTTGACCCTGGAAGATACAAAAAAAAAATGAATGTTTTGTTATATGGGTCTTGCTTCGACTTGCCCTTGACCACCCAGCAAGAAAAGAAAAATGCTTAATTACAATGCATGAAATGCAGAGCTAGATTGGTGAGATGAGCTTTAGGAGGCTTAGATTCAATAGCCTCCAACATTACAAGCTTCACTGGTGGCCCACTGCAATTGCAGAACATTTGACTGTGTATGTATCTGCTTCCTCTCAGTCCAAAGAGAATTATATTCTTTTCCTTTTTTTTTTTTTTTTTTTTTCTAAGCAACATCAATAGAGAGGTGGGTCATGCCCACACACTGTACTCTGTAGAACAATTGTGAGGACAATATGCAATATGTCAAC